>VSTD030001429.1:0-13179 GCA_008808055.3 Sporobolus alterniflorus | reverse complement strand
CCACAACAAGGAATCCACACAAGGGGGTACACTCGACTCTTCAACCTGGGTTTGGCCGGCTCACCACAACCTCGGCATGGTCGATTACATAGCCCTAACAGGTTAGTCACTCCTATAGGTTCCACACTTCCGTGTAAGGCATGGAGCTTCAGTGAAGGATTTAAACCTGAACACCATGTCCGCGAGTAAAGCCAAATGTTTCCTTGTCAGCCGATGAAATATGAGGAAACACACCAACGTCGGTAAGTCACTTGAGCTACAAGGAGCGAGAGTAATCTACCGAGTCGGACAGATAACCCACAGAGCAATAACA
Organism: Sporobolus alterniflorus; assembly: GCA_008808055.3. NCBI lineage: Eukaryota > Viridiplantae > Streptophyta > Magnoliopsida > Poales > Poaceae > Sporobolus > Sporobolus alterniflorus. The sequence continues at coordinate 12,866 of VSTD030001429.1, read as the reverse complement.
ATAGACAAGAGGAATCAAGTGATAGTAACTATGCACACATCAAAGCTCAAGACAAGACAAGATTATAACATATAAAAACTAGGACTCAAAGTCTATAAAGAAAGCTAAAGATACAAGAGCTCACCAATCTCTGAGACTACTTCTGCCGCTCAAGCGAAGACTCGACTCGACTCTCACCTCTCAACAGGGCTTCACCTATGCTACTACTACTAAACTAGAACATTTACAAGTGGAGAACTACAAGTAGAGTGTGGTGTGTTGACTTTCACCGTTAGAGGGGTATTTACAGGGGCGAATGGTATCCCCACGGACTTGGATAAGTCGGTTTGATGCCAGGTGGAGGCCGGGCGGCCAAGCCATGTGGCCGGCCAGCCGGGTGGATTGGCCTCCACCGACTTGAGCTTCTCCTCCTCGTGTAGACGCGTTGCAACCAAGGCTCAGGGACAAACTGCCTCAAACCATGGCTAGCCGGCCATGGAGTTGGGCCGGCTGACCGACCCTTGGGCCCACTCAGCCTAGGGTCTAGCTCACTTGGTCCACGTGTCAAATGCACCCCCGTGGTGATGATGATTTTGACATTTGGTTGACTTTACTTTGTCATCCCTTGAAATGCTCTAATTTGGTACCTAAGTTCCTGAAATCAAATAAATACTAAAATCATAGAACTACGTTAGTAGAACTGGTGAATACATGGTTATTCCATACATTTACTCAACATGTTGGCGCATGAAATCAATGTTTTATGAGCACCAACCAATGGTTGGTGGAAAGGGAGTTTGTTTTGGATGGAGGCTTGGGGTATACCTTCGTCTGGGTTGAGCCGTTGGCTGAATCATCTAGGTGGCATCGTCAGGGTTATTTTTGGGCTTAAAACACGGTGGACGCCAAATGTTGGTATCATTGTTGTCGAGGGCTACTCAATCCTGAACACGGGGAAAATGTGAAGGTGGGTTAGTGCGTGTGAGGTGACAAAGATTATGAAGGTGTCAATGGCGCAGTGGACAACAATAAATGCAATTGATCCCCCCCATGGGGGAATCCCCAAGGGTCCTATTTATAGGGGCAGTTAGGGGTCTGATAGTAATGTCCGAATGCCCCCCCATAACTGCCCCATTTACACTGAGTGCACAGTCACAGGGGTATTATAGTCATTTCACACCTTTAACTACTTTATGTTGAGCCTATTACAAAGTGACATGTGTAATCCGTGGTCGTGGCCTTCGTCTGATGATGTTATTTGGACCATCGGCTTCAAATCATCATCCAACACCGATTACGGTGTTCATCATGTTTAGTGATGCTAGAGGTGCCATCGGCGCTGAGACAGGGATCAACACATGAGTTAGTAAATGAGAAGCTTATCATGCTTAGTAATGCCAGAGGTGCCATAGGTGAGGTTACGGCGAAGGTTGATGCACGAGGTGGTGCTGGGGGCCTTCGGTGCCATGCCTCCAGCTTGCATCCTCAGCAATACAACATCAACACGGCTTGTACTCTTTTAAGTTACTTAAGAACAAGCTTGATTTGTTCTCTTCATTAACACTTATGGTTAAGCTTCCAAAAGAAGGGAAAAGGACTGGAACCAACTTAACTCAGGTTTCAGCATTGCCTAAGCACATGAATAAGTCATTCCAAGAATAATCATGGCAGCAAGAACCATTCGGTCCAATTGACACCATTGTCTCCATGTAAACTAAGTACTAGAGCCAAATTTAGCCAAAAGGAGTGAAAAACCTAATTAACATGATGAAAAGCTCATGATCAGGAGTGAAACTCATTTCCACCAAGAGGCACTGCCATCACAATATTTTACGGTCAGGTTTTATCAAATTACCTTATCTAAAGAATTACTTATGGACTAAACAGATAAAATAGAGGTGAACAATGATGTTTTACATTTTTAAACCCTAGAACAGGTCAATATCTAGTCAACGAAAATTGTTTCATAATTTTCAGACTTCAATTCATTTTCCTATGATTTTTTAGATCAAACTGAATCAATTTGAATCCATTCAGAAAATAGGAAAGGAAATAAACAGTCCATGGGCCGAAAGCAACCCACGACCCATGGCCTCACAGTGCACCACTGTGTTGGCCCACGGGATCTGGTGCCCAAGCTATGCCAGAGCGCGGCCAGTGCATTGAGCTGCCCGCAACAGGGCAGTTTGGCAGTGGGTTGGACGCGATGACTCAGCCGCTCTCCGGGTCCGGTTCTTGCACAAACGGATACGAGGAGGTTAGCGGATGCCGGTGGCAACTTCACCCGGCCTGGGCACACGCTCAAGATGGAGGTCACCGGTGGTGATTCGGCCACGTCCAGAGCGGGGTGAGTAGAGTAGAGCAAGACATGCGGTGTGTTCCCTTCACTTTGGAGTGCGAGGGGAATGGGAGTAAAGGTGAGCAAGTGGTTAGGCGCCTTGAAGGCCTGACCTAACAGCGGCCACTGCTCACGGTGAGGCGATGGACACAGCAGAGGGAACCCGGGTAGCGCAGCGCGGGCGCGCTGGCGGCTGACAGGCGGGCCCAAACCATTTTCGAATTTTGCTTTGATTTTCCAAAACTGATTTGAACTCCCAAAATCAAAAATAGAGAACGGCACCTTCCTGACATCCAAAAATTATGGAAAATTCAAAACCGATAGATGAGATGAAAAGGAACAACTTTGTCCATTGGTCAAACTTCCAAATTGCAACAGAATTTGAAATATAAATTCCACAATTTGCTGAGATTTGAATATTAAAGGGATTCAAACCTCCTGGGAAAATTGTCAGAAATTCTCCAAAATTATGATTTGCCAAGTACTACACAACTGTAATTTTAGATGACCACACTTGGATAGAGAAATTCCAAGTTTCTTTACAATGGCCATTAGGAGCACTCTGGAAAAGAACGGATTGAAGTCCTATTGGTGCGAATGACTTGGATTAGGGACCAATGACCTTCAACAATAGCGGGGGTGTTACAGCCTCACCCCCCACCCCCCCCGCTCCTAACAAGAAATCATATCCCGAGATTTGAACGAATGAAAAATCATAGTAGGGACAACGAATAGTCGCACGCTCCCTAACTACGGCAAGGCAAAATCCAAGTGACGTGAATGGAGGAATTCTTCACTCTCCCAAGTTGCTTCTTCTTCGGTATGGTTGCTCCATTGAATCTTGAAGAACTTGATGGTATTGCACTTCATGGCATGGTCCTCTTCATCCAGGATCTTGATTGGATGCTCGGGATACGTCAAATCTGCTTCGATCGGTGCCACTTTAGGTCATACGACATCCACGGGTGCCTTCAAGCACTTCTTCAACTATGATACGTGGAAGATATCGTGAACACCTGCCAATGTTGATGGTAACTCCAACCTGTAAGCCACGTTTCCACACTTCTCAAGTATAGAAAATGGTCCAATGTAACAAGGTTCTAATTTTCCTTTCACTCCAAACCTCTTCACGCCCCACACAAGGGAAACCTTCAAGTACACATGAACTCCAACTTCATACCCTAAAGGTCGATGCCCCTTGTTTGCATAACTCTCTTGACGTGACTTCGTAGCTCTTAGGTTTTCTTGAATGTGAATTACTGTCGCTTCAGACTCTTCAATGAGGTCCATTCCAAAGATCATCTTCTCTCCAGGCTCAACCTAATTGAGTGGAGTATGACATCAATGTCCATACAATACTTCAAATGGTGTCATCTTCAGACTCTCTTAGTAGCTGTTGTTGTATGAGAATTCAGCCCATGGCAGATTTTTATCCCAACTACCTTGATGTTCCATCACACATGCCATTAGCATACTTCAAGAATTTGGTTGACTCGCTCAGCTTGACCGTCCATCTGCGGATGATAGGCCAAACTCTAGATTAAGTGAGTCTCAAGGGATGTGTGCAGTTGCTACCAAAAGTGAGTGACAAATTGGGACCCTCGATCACAGATGATCGTCTTTGGTACTCCATGCAAGAATAGCATGCGAGCAATGTAGATATCAGCATACTTCTCTACTCGATACTTGGTGTGGACAGGTATGAAGTGAGCGGATTTGGTGAGTAGATCCATGATCACCCAAATCAAATGAAACTTGTGGGCAGTCAAAGGCAATCCCACAATGAATTGATTCTAATGTCATCCCACTTCCAATTCGGAATACTCAATGGTTGCAACAGTCCTTCAGGTTTCATGTAATCTGCCTTGACCTTCTGGCGTGTATCACATTCTAACACGTAGTGAGCTGTCTCGCGTTTCATTCTTGTCCACCAGAATTATTTCCTTAGGCCATGATACATCTTGGTACTACCTGGGCGAATAGAGTACCTGGAGGTATGAGCTTCATCCCGAATCTTCTTTTTTAGGGCTTCTTTCTTTGACATCACCAATCTATTCTTGAACCACAATGTGCCTTCCGCATCCTCACAGAAATAAGCAACCTTTGGGTCACCTTCTTGTATCCTTCTCTTGATGTGGCCCATGGCCTTATAATTCTTCTGAGCTGCAATAATCTCACTCCTCAAGGTGGGTGCGAGGGTGATGTTGAACAACAACAAGTCTGGTACTACTCAAGTGATGGACTCTTCTCCAGTCAGGTGCACAGCTGGCATGTAGTTGCAGTGAGCCTTGCAGGTCAATGCATCTGCAACGACATTTGCCTTGCTCGAGTGGTAATGCACTTCTAGCTCATAATCTTTGATCAACTCGAGCCACCTTCTTTGCCTCATATTCAAATCGGGTTGGGTAAAGATATACTTCAGGCTCTTGTGGTTCGTATAGATGTGAACCACATTCCTAAGCCGATAATATTGCCATGTTTTCAATGCTCTTACCACAGATGCCAACTCAAGATCATGAGTAGGGTAATGCTCTTCGTGGCATCTCAACTGTCGTGAGGTAAGAAATCACTTGCCCTTCTTGCATTAAGACACATCCCAAACCAGTGCCAGAAGCATCATAATAAACATCAAATAGTTTAGCAATGTCATGTTGCGCTAGCACCAGTGATGTGGTTAGCAACTTCTTCAAAGTCTAAAAGGCTTCATAACATTCCTTGCTCCAGACATACTTGTTACCCTTCTTTAGGAGCTCAGTCATAGGCTTTGAAATCTTGGAGAACTTTGGAATGAACCTTCGATAATAGACCGCCAAACCAAGAAAACTTCACACATGGTGAACAGACTTTGGTGGCTTCCAATCCAAGACATCTCTCACCTTGTTGGGGTCCACAGTGATTCCTTCTGATGATATCACGTGACCCAAGAATGATACTTCATTAATCCAGAACTCGCCCTTGCTAAACTTTGCATAAAGCAGCTGGTCCTGCAGCCGTTGAAGCATGACTCACAAATGCTCTTCATGATTTTCCATACTCTTTGAATGTACAAGGATATCATCAATGAAGACCATGACAAACTTGTCCAACTTTGGCATGAATACGGAGTGCATGAGGTACATGAAGTGTGTCGATGCATTTGTCAACCCAAAAGACAGATACTCATAAAGCATGTATCTCGTAGAGAAAGCCGTCATGGGAATATCTTTGACACGAATCTTAATCTGGTGATAGCCAGAGTGGAGATCAATCTTGGAGAACACTTGGACTCCCACTAGCTAATCAAACAAGATGTCATTATGCGGCAGTGGATACTTGTTCTTGATGGTGACCGCATTCAGTGATCGATAATCCACATGTAGATGAAGATCTTTGTCTTTCTTTGACATGAACAATGCTGGATAGCCCCAAGGTGATGAACTTGGGCAAATAAAGCCTTTGTCTTACAAGTCCTGGAGTTGAATCTTCAACTCTACCAATTCCACCAGCATCATCCGATAAGGAGCTTTGGAGATAGGGGCTACACTAGGCTATAATTCAATCTTGAACTCGATGGCTCTTTCAGGAGGCATTCCAGGCAAATCATCAGGAAACACATCTGGAAACTCTCAGACTACATGAATATCTTCTACCTTCCTCTCAACCACGTGATGTAAGGATGTCATGATGCGAGAAAGCGCAGGAAGGTACATGGTTACCTTTCCATACACGGCTGAGTTCAGGTGGACTAATCTCACAGATATATCAAGTACAACCTTGTGCCATTTCATCCAACTCATCCCAAGGATGACATCTATCCCTTGACCAGTTAGTATAATGAGGTCAGTTTACAAAACTCACCCATCCAAGTGGAGTGGGACTTTTCATACTATGCGATCCACATCCACTCGGCCTTCGGGTGTACTAATCATGTATGGCGCTCCCGAGGCCACAAGTGATAACTTAGCCTTCCTTGCACGTGTGGCGCTCATAAAGTCATGTGATGCCCTAGAATCAAACAATATAATGATAGGGCGTTCATTGAGGAAGAATGTACCCGCAAGAACTTCCTCTCCCGTGGGTATCTCCTCCACAGTGGTGTAGCTGGCGCGGCCAGACCGTGATGCTGGCCCTCTCTATTGGCTCCTCTATTGGTTCACCACATGTGTTGGAGTACATGGTGAGTTGCCCTAGCTTGGCGGACAGCAATCCTTAGCAAAGTGCCGAACCTTCCCGTAGTTGTAGCATGGGTACCCAGTTGGTGTGAACTGCTATGGTGGCCTAGCTGCCACCTGCTGCTATGACATAGAAGGAGTGCGGGTGGACTACTGCTGCTGGAACTATGGGTGGTTGCCCTAGAATGGAGGAGGTCCACGCGGTTGTCCCATGGGTGGTGAGTAGACCATGCGATACTTCAGGGGAGCACTGCTAGAACTACCTCCGGAGGATCCTGGCACGGTCCTCTTCCTCTTCTTCTCCTCAGTCACTTAACAAGCCCTCATAGTGCCCACCTAATCAATGGTGGCATTGGCTAGGTCCTTGTAGTACAAGTTCTTGGAGAGAATCAAGCAGTCCTGCAGTTGAATTGTGAGCCCCTTACAAAAGAGCTTGGCCTTCTTCTCATCCGTGTCAATGTTGTGGCTTCTGTACTATGCCAGATTGTTGAACTCCTAGGTGTAGTCATACACAGAACTGTTCCCCTGGTGCAGGTCCAGGAACTCTGAGAGCCTACGGTGCATAGTGCCCGCTGACAAGTGGTGACCACGAAAAGCATGGCGGAACTCATCCCATGGCACATGGTGATCTGCGGTCACTGCTGCGATGTAAGATGCCCACTAGCCCCCTGCTAGACATCTCAACTACGATGTAAGATGCCCACTTGCCCCCTGCTAGACATCTCAACTACTGGGCAACATACAGAGTCTTCTGATACTCTATGTACTGTAGCAAACCATATTTTATTTGGTGCTGCAGAGCCAATCATCTACCTCAAGCAGGTCCTTTGTCCCAGAAAAGACAGGTGGGTGAGTCACCAGGAAGTTGGAATAGGACATGTTCATGTCTTAGTGCCTTTTGTGCTACTGGCGTTCTGCACCATGGCGCGCTTCATTCTACATGAGCACACTCATGAGCTTGTTCTGGAACACCAGCAATTGTTCGATGCTGATAGGCACGTGCGGTGGAGGAGGGGCGGTGGATTGCCACATGAGGCTTGCCCACAACAATCCCCATGTCGAGTTAACCCCTCGGGGATGTCAAGCACAGTATCCTCAGTGGCTCTAGTATGCACCATTTGCCAAGAGTAACTTACACCATTAGATATCGCAATAGTCTAGTAGAATATGATGTAAGCTATGCAGAAGGTAAATACAATGAAAACATTGACATTTACATTTACATTTACAAAAGGTAACATCTATTTCCATTCATAATCTTGGTTCATACATGAGTTACAAAAGATGTCACATGAGATTTGCACAAATTGCTGAAATGAAACCTGCCTATCAAAAGCAAAAGGGGCACGAGAATCTTATTCTCCTGCCATAGATTACATCCATAGTTACAAGATATCAAGCTACTTGCTAGCATAACCTGCCCACTCAAAATAACAAAAGGTCAAACAACTCCGCATCCTAACATGTCCTGCAACCTACTCCTCATCGACATCCGACATAGCGTCGGGCTCAACGGATGCGGGTGGTGCCTGAAGCTGCCCTCTCCTCAAGCTTGAGGTCCTGCTACTCGTTGGCATGCTCCAGGTGTGTGATCATGTGCGTGTGCTCATCCACCAGCTAGTGAGCAGCATGTAGCTGTTGATGGGTGTAGTTCAACCGGTGCTCAGCCTCACTGAGGCGATCATATGTGACTTTCAACTCACGGTCCTAGTCTGAAGGAGGAAGTGTACCACTGTGGAAAAGGGCATTCTCATGCTTCAGTTGCCCAAGATCGCGCGAGATGGCAGTGTTGTGCTCATCGTATGCAGCCATACTCAGGAAGTGCTGGATGATGGTCCTGGTGAGGTTGTGCTACAGGTTGAACAAGTACTACATGTACTCAGGCTTCGTAGCCATACCGGCATGGAAGTGAGGTTCTTCGAGGTTAGACACAGCCTTAAGGCGCTGCTGCCATGTGGGGTCCCCCTTACTATGAATTGGGAAGTGCATGATTGGCATCTCCATAGTAGCGGTGAGGCGGCTCTCACACAGGGAGGTGAGAGCGATGTGTGCCATTTGCTCAACAGTGTTGTTGAGCTCGGGAGAGGTTGGTTCCTGATCTTCCGAGAGGTAGAGTTAGGTCGATTGGTGGAGATCTCGACGTTGGTGAAGAAGGCTCCGAACAGACGATCATAACCTTGCAATCACTACACAACGACTCTGTTGGTTACCAACAAGCGTGCACATGAGTTGGCCTTACCAAGAAGGCTTATCCCCGCAAGTACAACCGAGAACACAAGCAAGAACAGGAAAGAATGCAACTAAACATGTAGATGAATGTATATCTCACGAATGTGGGGTTTTACAAAACGTCGAGCGGTGAAAGTGTTCTTAATAGATTAATCTAAGAAAGACCCGACTAATATCGATGGCGGCTACTGCATATATAAGCTAGGGGTTATGGCTGAACCCTAGGATGCATCCCTAGCAGACTCCAACTTGATACACGGGCCATTGGCCCAAAATAGGTGGTGCAGCACCAGGAAGGTCCTGGAAATCTATCTTGTTTTGACGATTGCGGCCGACTCCGATTTTAGTTGAGCATCGGACCGGTGGAATTGGAAAGCTTATCTCATTTTCTTTCCTTGCATATGTAGATCACCCAAATCAGAGGTCGGACGTGTCCTGTACGTCAATTTGAAGGAAAGGTGGTCCCTAGACTTTGAGTTGGACTCAAAATCAGACTCTTGGACACTGAATTGGATTGGACCTCCACCTTATTGTGCGTGTTTCCTTGACTCTCCAATACCCTCTTGATGTCCCACATGTCCTCCATGATCCACTCCTTGATTCCTAATAACAATTAAATCATTAGGTAGCAATCTATTCTCAAGATTATTAGTGGACGGACATAAGAATGAGTTTACCTGATGATGTAGTTGTTGTGCTCATGATCTTGTAATTGGTCCCTGCAACTCAATAGAAGGGGTGGTTGTGTCTGGCGTAGTGATGTCCTCATCTTGGTTCCCAGCAATGGCTCTTTCAAGTCAAGGGGTATCGTCATGTTGACCTCACACCTATCTAGACCATGGGCCATAGACATGCGACATCGGTAGATAGGAATGTCCCCGTTGTAGCCGAGATGGAGGAGGGTGTCATATAGCACTCGCGGGAAACCTGGGTGATGCTGGACCATGGAACAATGGCTCCCATCCTCAATGATGGTGACGTGGGGCTAGTTGTTCATGTTCATCTGAAAACACAACCATGAAAACGTTACTAACCCCAAAAGAACCAATTCGGAGAAGTAAATACAGAAGCTGGAATTAAGTGAACAGCAATAGGGAAAAAAGCAAAAACAGGACTGTTTGGGTATGATTTTGTCCTGGAGCTGACCACCAAAAACTGTGGCAACTCTCCCAGCTTTCTACCCATTACCTATACAACTCTGTCCGCTAAACGGTTTGGAGGTTACGGAATTTCGAATATCGACTTCGCTGCTGAATTATGTTTCTGGACAGAACAGCGGCTGGACGGAACTCAACTTTTGGCTTCGGATTTGCTGAAACTCCAGAACCTTTGAATACCATTACGGTAGGCAACTCTCTCATCTTTCTGATGGTCTATAAAATGGCTCTAAACAGTTGGCACTTTACGAGTTACGGCTATCGGAAACTCAACCTGTCTGCTGGAACAAAAATCTGGGCAGACTCTACCTTTCGGCACAAGTCAGGAATTTGGCACAGTTTTGCTGTGACCTCCCCATAAACTTTGAATATGAAGCTTGCCGGTATCGAACTCAGCTTTCTGCTAGTTACTCATATGGCTGATTTTGAGGTACGGTTTGATAGCTATGGGATTTTGAAGTCAGGACAAGGTGCTGAACTGGCTCTGGGCAGACTGGACATACAGGCGAACGATCAGCCTTTAAGGGTAGAAGATGCGTGAATCTTGGCAAGGGTTATAAACAAATTCCATAGGTCACTAACTCAGATTTCCAATGCCTACTCATACACACATTTTCAGTAACTGCAGCAACGGTTATGGCCGTTTTAATACAGCCACATGTGGAGTTAGCGGTTTGCCGTAAAATGGAATAGTAAATGATTTAGATTCAAACTTGGTTTAGGTTTTGGACAGCAGTGAGGTTAAGATTTTTAAACTTGATTATTTTGTTTCTTTGATTAGGTGACTTGATGTAATGCAAACCTGACCTAAGCATCCTCACCAAAATAAAAGAAAATAATCCGCTATTGCGAATTGTTCGGACACGGTGGCAAAATGCTCTGAACACATGTTGTTGGAATTTGGGCTGCCTAAACAGGCCTTTCATGGCTGTTGGCTGTTTCATTCTTGGGCCAAATTCCATATAGGAAGCCAAGGTGGTGTGTAGAGGTGGCTTGGGTTTTAGTACCACATTGCCCAGCTAGGTGGAAGCTAACCAATTTATATGTGAAGGCTCGCGAGAGCCTTCACATGAGGAAAAACAAAGAGTAAGAGGGCTGCTATGCATACACCACACACACATGCGCGCGTGCGCTCGCGTTTCACATTTTACACGTTATTATTGCATGACTTGTGTTTATCTAGCAGTTTATTTTTGCTTTGTATTTAATTGGTTAATTCTACCACACCTCGACTGCCACGTCAACTCAGAGTAATGGGAGGTGCGCGCGTGTTACCGTGTGTGGACTCTAGTCAGCTGCACGTAGAGAGGTTCCAAGGGGTGGTTCCTAGGATTTAGGCAGATGAATCTAAGTAGCTTCACTATGTCCCTCTAATATAGGAGATGCCATGTATTTGAGAGAACTCCGGTTTGACTCGCCCATACTCGCTTTTTGTGCCGCCATTTTCTGCTATGTCGTTCCTTCATCCGCTATGCAGCGGATCAAGGGAGAGCAGTGTCTCCAAGCCTACACCGGTGATCTGAAGACCTGCACGGGTGCCAGGGAATCAAGTTTCTAGGAAGTGCGCTTGTATGACAGCTCGCGCTCTTCTTCATCGACGGTTCCATCTCTTAGTTTTTGTAGGATTCACTGTAAGTAGATCCTTGGATCTTCCTTTTGTTTCTCGCAATGGTGATCCAGTGGTTAGATCTATTGTTAGGTTGTCTTCCCTGTGTAGTTCTACACTAATTAATCTTGATCTGTGTAGTGCTAGTGTTATTCATGTTAACTACAATTAGATCGTTCTTTGTGTTCTCTCTATTCTAGGTGATCAAATTAATCTTAGGGCCTGTTAATTTTCTAACACATGTTACTAATGATTTAGCGTGTGTTAGTGTACCTGTAGCGGATGGATCACAACAATCAGTAACCTTCACACATGCCCTTAAGGGACCAGCACTTGCGTGTCCAATCAAGCCCATAGCATACCAGCACTTTCGTGCCCGCTTCAAGTCCTACAAGCTAAGCACAAACACCAAACTTTCATAAACAACAAAGAAAGCATCAATAGTCCTAATATCTCTACTAAAGGCATAAATAACCAAATAAGATCATAAACAACAAAATAAGGCTAACACACTAAAATCAAAATATACCTTCATCGAAGCAAATTCGTAGTTGCATAAAGGAACAATTAAGTTAGCTTGCCACCTTAAGAGACTACTATGGTCCTTATATGGGCTAAGCGTTCCTTACTGACAACATTGCTGTGATTTTTAGATGCTTTAGTGTGTGTTTTACCCAAATCTTGCTCTGATTACCAATTGCGACAGAACCACCTCAAGAATGAGGGGTTTTGTCTCCCAAGATCATATCGGGGGCAAACACATATAAGCATACAATACCATATATGAAGTTAAAGATAAAGTTATTACATATTCAGTGCCATGTATTACAGTTTACAAAAGATAGCTTCAAATGATAACTCAAAGTTTTGCGGAAGCATTTATCTCTCATGGTAAGCACACACTCTTAGTCCTAGAAGAGAGTGTCCCTCATCGGATGAGCTACACCTACAAGTTCCAGTAGGGAACCCAGCCCACATCGGTCTAGATCTCCCACTGACAGCCCTCTTTGGTGTCGTTGGAAGAAGGAGGCAGATCCTCACTTGCACAAAAACAAGATACAACAAGAGGAAAGCTTGAGCAACTGCGCTCAGCAAGACTTATCCGTCGTGACCTGAAAGCCATAAAACTAGACATGCAAAGGCTTCAAAAGTAATAAGGACTCAAGGCTACTAGCATCTACTATTAATCACTTTTAAGCATGGATTATTAGCCAAGTTAAGTTGATTAACCATAATAGATCAGCAACCTGTGCTAAGCATGCAAGATAACTCAATGAACATTTTTATTATCATCATTCTCGACTACCAAGTAGTCACATTATCAACATAATTATAAATCTCATATGAACATAGTGAATTAGCAGTTCTATGGAATGACAGCAACAAACAAACATCACCCTTAACAG
>VSTD030001428.1:0-13183 GCA_008808055.3 Sporobolus alterniflorus | reverse complement strand
TATGGTGTTTTCTTAGTAGTATCATCTATACTTATATAAGGATGACCTACTAGAAATTATTTAGTGTAATTCTCTTGACATGTAAGATGTCCACATCATCCACTAATTACCAACTACCGCATCATCCACCAAATCTCAAATCACTACTACATCATGCCATATAATCTTGCATAGTATATATTTTTTAAATAATTAATCTCACTCATATGATATCCATTTTAAAGTCTATTTTCACCGTTGTGTTCTACGCGATGAGATGAACAAAACTAGATATTATTTGCATATATTTTAAAAAAATTATAAATCAATTTAATTTGTTTGATGTTTGCATATGTTTATATTTTCAACAAGAATGAGACTCACGAGTTGGGGCGTGGACCAATTTGTTTGGCCAGACTGAATTTAGCACAGTGAGCAGCGAGTGAAATTTTTATATTATTCTATGTTTGTAATTTTGATGTTGATTTCTTTATACAACTTTGATCTATGTTTATTGAGAGCTAAAAAGACTCATCATTCTATAATTTTAAATTCTATCATACAATCCTGCAGTATCGTGTGGAGTTATGTTTATATATATATAGTAATAGAGAGAAGACAACTTCATCAGCTACTCTCCTACGCACTCTCTTTAAAAGCACCAGCACATCCAACAACGCACAAACCACCAGGCTCATCAGTCCATTCGTACGTAGTAGGAAGAAACATGAAGTCCTTCACCATCATCGCCTTGATGGCCTGCCTCCTGGCATATGCAGCCACTAGCGCCTCCGGTGCCACGTGCACCTACGACATCCTCGTCAAGACGGGCGACAGGAAGAACGCCGGCACCGACGCCCGCATCTCGCTGACGGTGAGCGGCGCCAATGGGCCGGCGCTGTCGATCCGGAGCCTCAAGCCGTGGGGCGGAAAGATCGGGCGCAACTACTTCGAGCGCGGTAACCTGGACAGATTCCGGGGCAAGGGGCCCTGCCTGTCCGGCCCGCCGTGCAAGATGCAGCTCAGCTCCAGCGGCACCGGCAACAAACCCGGCTGGTTCGTGAGCTTCGTGCAGGTCACCCAGCTCGGCAGCCTGTCGTCGAGGACCCGCAGGTGGGACATTGAGCAGTGGCTCGCCGTCACGGCGCCGCCGCGCCAGCTCTCCGTCTCCCGCAACAACTGCTAGATAGATCGTCGTCTGCAGCCGGGACTTGTGCCTTCCTAGTGGTAACTTGAATAATACTACGTTCTTTCCGAAATACCATGTCAAAGTAAAAAGAAACAGAGTGAGTGGATTTGAACGCACAGTTGTGTGTTGTCGTCGTCAACTAGTTTTCTGCACTAGTGTCGTTGTGTGTATGGTTCATACTAATGAAGCCGTGTGTGTAATAATAAAAGAGTTCTGCTACGGTGTTTCTGGGATACCTCGGAGGTAACTGAAGGTATCTAAGCTTTTTTTAATCTCAGCCGTTAATTTTTATTATGTCATTAATAAATTAATAATTTTGGTACATGCTCCACACTAATTTGGTACTGCTCCACCACTTAAAGTATTTCTCAATAGGTATCTCCTTATTTTTAATCATTAGATTTGGATAAATAAATGGCTCACGTTGATTGGTTACATTGTAGAAAAACTCATAATAAAATGATTCATAATGTAATGAACCTGCCTGCAGTGAAATATATGTTACTGTTGTTGTATTTTTCGACGCATGACACTTTGTTGATATGTGGTTTGAGCTTATATATATCCCAATTCATCAGCACAACTAGACACATCCGTCCTGTAAACATGTGGGATCAAGTGTACTCCAGGCGCGGCAAGCGCACCAACAAGGAGCAGGGCACATCTAGGGCGGCAACCGACCCCAAGGAAGGTGGAGCCGCCGCCCCGGTGAGCTAAGTTAGTTAGCGAGTTTTTGCTTAGTGAATAAGAGATGAGTTAGTTAGTCAGTTTGTTAGCGAACCAATCCTGAGTTTTTGCTTACCGAATAAGAGACCTGCGTTATATAAGCAAGGGAGTCATTAGTCAATAGGCATCGAAGTTGTAATCGGCTTTAGCCTTTATTGCTTCCGGGTAGAAACCTGTCTGACCGGCGCGGTGTCATGATAGCTCCTCCGCGTCGACAAGGTCCAGGCCCCGGCCGGCCGTATCAAGTACAACCTTCGCCTGAGTGTGAGATCATACCTGCATTCCCTCCCTGCCAGTGACAACCGGTCGGCTCGATTTAAATATTTTTGAGAATTTGGAAATTTTTGAAAAAAATGAAAACCGAAAAATGGAGTGATAAACTGGAAAAATCGAGAGATAAACCGGAAAACCGACCGGTTTACTATTTTCATTCAAAAATTGAATTTTAAAAAACCGACCGAAAACCATTTGATAAACCGGAAAAACCGATCGATAAACCGATAAAATCGCTCGATTTTTTGTTTCCCCCAAATTTCTAAATTTGAATTTTGTACCAAAAATCGATTGATTTTTCTAATTTTCAGTAAAACTGGTGATGACCGATTTTCAAAGTTATATCGATATTGTAATGAGAGACCCATGCAGAGGGATAATACAAGGATGAAGAGATGACTTGAGGTAGCCGCAATGGTTGATGTTTTCCCACCTCGTACATATCCATGACGCAAGATAAGGAACATAGTATAGTTTTGAAAGAGAGTACGTTTGGTGCCACTCCGATCGTAACTAAGAATGGTCCATTGCTCACTTTTAATGTTATTTATTAACTGTACTTGAATATTTACGTTGTGCTTGCAAGAGATCATAGGTTCTTAATTTTTCGTTGAAATTGTTGCCCTAACAACATCAGTTGGAGAAATGCAGGAAGTACTTATATATATAACCATACATATATTGGGTCCACCGCCGTTAAGTTTTTTTTGTAAAACCCAGGCCACACGCGTCATGACAAATGTAAAAGGTTCAGATGCACACATCATATGAACGCGGCTAGCTCTGACGATTATACTGTTTTATATTATCACACGATGACATGCAGCATGTATATACGTATCCATCTTACACATACTATATTTCTATAGTCAAATCTTTTAAGGGAAGCAAGTGAACACATGAAAAGTACAACGTTGAACCTCTTGTCCAAACGGCTGTTCGTACGGAACCAGTCTAATAACGACAAATTATATATATCATCCCATATGCCACGTCGCTTTATGGCCTCATTAATGGTGCAAAAATGTTCACTGATTGTTCACACACTAATACCAGTAGCAACAAGTCATAAGTCATTATGGTCACTGGTAATTGGCCTGCTGCTACTATCGTGTTGCTACAATGGTAGCACAGTAGCAACAGGAGCAGAAAACGTAAATCCCTACTGTGGTGTGTAGTAGCAATGGACATCGTGGCGTCAGCCGCTCGTCGCTACTGTGACTCCTAGTAGTAACGCGTGGCTGATGTCACGGTGTTCATCGCTGTTGGGACTCCTAGTTGTGATGGACGACTGATGTTATGGTGTCCGTCGCTACTAGATGCCACAGTAACAATGGATAACCTGATATCAGATTACCCGTTACTGCTGGACAAATACAGATTTATCAAACCATTCAAACCAGTTCTATACATCATATATATAATCATCAAATAAATAGACACAAATTGATTAAATACATGATGTACATCATCAAACATATGTTCATATGTACATCATCAAACATATGTTCATATAGACAAGCATTCATCATCAAACACCATATATAATAAGTTTTGTACATGATACAAGTTTTCTATATACAAGTTAATACAACTATAAACATTCACAAATTTCCTTAAATTTTTTATAATTTTCTGTTGCTTTACTCGTCCTTGTTTTATGTAATCACATAGTGTAAAAAATTGAGCCATGTGAGAGCATCATGGCAGCCCGCCGACGATAGGACTAGATCGGCACGTCATCACGCTGATCTCAATCTAATCAAACTTATCCCATAATCCGCACCTCACGATTCCACATTCATATAGTGTTGTTGGCACAGGTAACTAGTGCAAAATGGCACTGATAACCGTTCCTGGTGGTAGTAGCTGGTTGGAGCGCCATGACAAATGTATATATTCTATGCGGTCAAAGGCGAGACATTTTGTTCGAAACGTTCCTCATAGCTTGTGCTGCAAACCAGACCATTTCTACACTACTACCTCTGTCCATAAAGTGTTGTCGGCTTTTTTACTTTACGTTGAACACCAATTATGAAATTGATAAAAAAATTCATTTAAATTTAAATCACCAATTATGAAATTGATTTTCCCTTTTGTCTCATCCACTAAACGGACTCATGCAAACCTGTTCACTGACACCTCATCTATGTTGTCTCCCAGCAGCAAGCTCTACATGATCGATAATAGACTCCTAAATAGATCCCCGTACGTTGCTACGGGTACCAGACCATGACTATAATGAATATAAATTCAAGATGATCAATTGATTGCATCCGGAGACTATCTCCAGCAGATCACACATATCTCCATTTGCACGACCTCATTTGCATATGCGCAGCCATCGTTTTCAGCAGAATGTTTATAAGAGAAAGTATAGAAATAGGATATCTCAGGATGGATTCCTAAAAATTACAAATAAAATGGATTTGCATTTAGTGTAAGGAACATTTGGTCTCACAAATACCACGAAAAATAAAATTTGTTTGTAACTCTATAAATGTGTCGTCTGAGTTCATGAAGCACCATCTGATTCTTCTTTCTGGAACTTAGCACAACATTTTCTCCATACCTTAATCATAGATTGGAAGACCAATGATGACAGAAAACAATCAATTTACAGAAATCACAATGCATACACTGTCATCCAGCTAAATTACACGAACATGAACAATCAAATCCACCTCCAGGCAGCATATCCAAATTATTCATTAAGCTTATATGATAAGCACTGCCCACAACCATAAGTATATTATTTCTCAACTTAAACAACAAAAGAATTTAAATAATTCCAAAAATAGAATTTAAATGGTTTCACTTAATCACCACATCTAACCTTAATGGTTTTGCTCTATAGGAGATAACAAGAGCAAGAAAGATATAGTGCAGAAGGAAAATTGTGTGAACATAAGTCTTTCCCAAATTTCCCAACAGATATAGTTGATAGTGTCCTATACAAGAGCAAAATGGCATCTTATTTTTGGTCTAAAATCTGGACATCGATGCATGATCTGTGAGTAATTCTTAAACATTTTCACGCAACACATTATTAGACTTGGATGAATCACAACTTATTCACTGCTACTCTTCTGAAGTCTCACATACTATAGTACTTTACCCTTGAGACTGGTGGATATCAGTTCTTGAAAGACTGACAGATGGATTGCTAATGAAGCTTTTTTTGAACTAAATAAACTAATTTTTCAATAGGTAAATGCAGGTACATTGTTTAATAATCTACGGGCTGAGCTACATTCAAGAATTCCTAAGAATCAGTGGGCGACAATGGCTGCTGAAGCAGGGCTTCTCCAACCGCTGTCTTCAAGATCAATTCAGCACCGGGTCTTCTTGTATGTCGAAGATGTGGTCATGTTTTTACGGCCTTCAGAGAGTGATATCGTTGTCGAAGTGGTTTTACGACACTTCCATCGGCACTGCTACAAGAGCAGCCCGTTGTGGTTCGTTGTTGAAGGGACTAAGGCTCTCGTATGAACAGCTGGATGAACACGAGGTTTACGTGGTTTGGACCGTCAGAGCGTAATACCCTACGTCCATGTGGGAGAGTTGTATTGATGTATGTGTGACGCTGTTCAAAGCTGAGTTGAACTTGTTTGCTCCTATTGTCCACCCGACCTTTTACACTGTGACCTAGGGCCCGACAGGTGGCCGCAGGGTAGTTGAATCCCTATATAGTAGGGCACTACTGGCTAGAAGTAGCAAATGATGTCTTCAATGACGTAGGTATGTCCGGTCTTGTTATCCTGCCACGCTGCACTCGGTTAGCAGCATGACGTTGTGCTATCGGGTCGCCTGGCACTATAACGGTGCCAGACGAGTGGTCAACAGGGTCGTAGCCGCACTGTAGCTGCATATCCACACGTCTTGTAGGCATTAAATGTGTTGACTATCTGCACATCTTACAGGCTATGATGGCATTGATGTCAGGCACCTTGGAAACATGTGCGTATGTGTTGGGAACATGCGAGCCTAGCTGCACAGGTAGGCCTGCTAGGCTTTTCTTTATGCTTGAGCCTCACGGCCCATAGGGGACTGCATGAAATGTGGCAGCCCGGAACCCTCCCAGCAGGGAAGCAGGATCCGAAACCACAGGACACGCAGCGTACCGGAGTCCTCCTAGCAGGATCGGATCCACGATACATGTGGCGGCGCTAGAGCCCTTCCTACCAGGGAGGCGGGTTCTGGAGCCACTGGACACGTGGCAGCCCCGGAGCCCACCTTGGCTGGGAGGCAAGGCCCGGTACTATAAGATATGTGGTGGCACGTGGGTGCACGCCCCGCTCTTTATCTTAACTTGAAGCTTGTACATAGGGGTACCCGGTCTACAAGGTACCGATAATCACCCTCACCTTAAGAATCCTCCACCTCTTCGGAAAAGCTGCAGGGCTCAAGACCAACATTCAGAAAAGCAGTGTGGTGCCGATTCAATGTGGAGATGCTAAGATTGCCTCCATGCACGATTTGCTCCCTTGCTGCATGGAAAATTTTCCTATCAACTACCTTGGCCTACCTCTGTCCATATCTAAGCTAAAAAGAGCACATCTGCAACCTCTTATTGATAGGCTTGCTGATCTCCTTCTGGGGTGCAGAGCGGATCTCATGACAAGAGCGGGAAGGGTTGTTCATGTGTAGTTTGTGATCACAGCCACTATTATTTACAAAGCCATGGCTTTGAATCTCCCGCTGTGGTTCATCAAAGCGGTGGATAAAATTCATCATGGGTATCTCTGGAAGGGCAGGATAGATGCAAAGGGAGGACATTGTCTTGTTGCTTGGCCTAAGGTTACAAGGCCCAAAGAGCTGGGCGGCCTCGGCATCGCTGACCTCCAAGTTCTGAACTGGGCTCTTCGTGTTAGGTGGCTTTGGCTCAAGAAAGCGGATGATTCTAAGCCCTGGGCCTCCTTCCAATTCTCGGCCAGCAAGGTGTTGCAAGATTTTTTTCTCTATTGCTGTGACATTTGAAGTGGGTGATGGGTGCACAACTCTTTTTGGGAAGGATAGGTGGTTGCATGGTCATTGTATTGCAGACCTGGCACCCCACCTCCTTGCTTTGGTCCCTGCAAGGATTGTCAACAAGAGAACGGTGTCAAAAGTCGTAACAGACTTTAGGTGGGCCCAGGACCTACATGGTGTGCTCTCAGCTTCAGTGCTCTGTGACATTCTTCTACTGGTCGACCTTCTAGCTGATGTGACCCTACAACAGGATCAGTCGGACAGGCATGTCTGGTGCTTGTCAGCGTCCGGGAAATACTCGGCTAAGTCGGCCTATGATGCATCATTCCAGGGTTTTATCTCCTTTGACTCTTATGATCGTAATTGGAAATCCTGGGCTCCCCCTAAGTGTCCCTTCTTCCTTTGGCTTGTGGCACACAACCGTTGTTGGACGGCGGATAGACTGGAAAGAAGAAACCTTCCCCATCCAAGCCTTTGCCTGCTGTGTGATCAGGAGAAAGAATCCATAAATCACTTGCTGCTACAGTGTGTCTTCGCTAGACAGTTTTGGTACTGTCTTCTCCAAAGAGTGGGGCTGGCGACGTTAACTCCTTAGCTAGCGGAGCTCTCCTTCATTGACTGGTGGCGGCAGGTGTCCAGTTCTGTCAGCAGCACCACTGCTAGGGGTCTAAACTCTGTCATAATTCTAGGGACTAGGACTCTTTGACAGCACAGGAATGCATGCCTGTTCGAAAGAGTAACGCCCAGCTTGTCGGCGGCCGTGGCCATAGCTGGTGGGGAGTTTTGGTTCTGGAGTGTCACCGACGCGAATGAGCTTTCCTTGCTCACCGATGCTGGTCAGGAGGGAGGGGGGCTTAGTTGGTTGGCCTTGGGCTCTTGCGGTAGTCTGCCTGCTCTGTCCTGGCGAGCCTGTCTAGCCCTTGTTTTGTCCTAGTGGCTGGTGTTTGTGTTTGTGGGTTGCTTGTGTGGGTGTGTTGGGTCTGTTTGTCTATGTGTTGTGTTGTGTGGTTGTTTGTTGTGTTTTTCGGTCTGTCTTTTTCCCTTTTATTAATGAAATGATACACAACTCTCCTACGTGTTTGAGAAAAAGTTGGTGATAATAGATAAATAAGACAAGCATCGTACCCACTCATATGCACCATCCAGCATTCCATCAAGAACTGCAACCCAATCTGATTGGATTTTAAAGGAAGTATTTTCACAAAGAAGATCCCTAACCTACACCAATCAAGGATTACTATGCAATAGGCAAACAAAAACTTTTAAAGAAACACAAAGAAAACAGTTGCCCACTACATTGCTAGAAGGTGTATAGTACACGAGAAGAAATATATATTTACCGCTTGCAAGATCTGCTCAAACTTTTCTGATCCCAAATTTCTCAGCCCCGCACTGTCATGTTTATTATGGATTATAAGAAAGCTCAGCACATGGTCAATGATCATCAATTACAAGAAAAAAGTACTGCAGGTGTAGTGCCAGCCACCCCGACTCTGACAGACGTTTGGTCGTGCAATTCAGCTAGTACTACTCATTTGACTTCATCAATGAGAGAGACGAGTGATTCAGCAGCTTTCGCGGATCCTTGGCACATGCGCTAAGTCTCGGCTTTTTTTGCAGGCGAGGATCATGTATGATGCCTTGAACAAATTACACAATGATAACATCAGTAAGCTACATCGAAATGATAAAGGTGTCTATGCTTGTGAACCCATGTAATGAAACTTTTATATGAATACATACTCAATATATGAAATCTACACTAACGATGTAACCAGAAGGAGCAAATAAAGCAACTAATTTGAATAAGGCGGATCATGAGACAACTGAATATATTGCTGGCATGTTGGTATGCATGGAAACAGAATGCAGCAATCAATGATCCCATGTATATCTGTTGCAGGTTCAAGCCATGTACAAGATAAGATATAATAATTAAGATTTATCGTCAAGCCAGTCTAAGGTGTCATGCAAATAAATAACAGGGTACTCACAGCAGACTGCAAAAATGCAGGACTTTGATGCCTTCAGTTAGTAAGGTTACTGGGGCCAAGAGAAAGAATGACATGACCATAATGATGGAGAAGAGATTAATGTTGTCAAGAGATTCCTCATAAAATAAAGACCATTAGACATAAATTTAAAAGTAAAGAAATAGAAAGCATGAATTATTTATAACTGAAACAAATGACTATTACTATCCTACACGCAACTGCTAAAGGCCGATTTAGTTACCTCTTTCTTCACCATGAGCTTCTTGCTCAACACATTCCTTGACTGGAAGGTAACATTTGAAGCCATCGAGACCAACAAAGGTCAACATGAGGCAGTATAACTTTCTTCCAGCTGGTTGTTGTAGAGCATGTGTTACATCAGCTACCTGAAATGCATGATTCTCTTTTCAATGGCCTTTGAGGTATACCGTGGCTTATGCTGGATCCAATATAATTGCATATTGAAATGTATATTAAAAAATGTGAACTATGAAATAAAACCTATCCTTTCTGAAAACATTTTCATAGAGAAATATAGCTATGTAATTTTCATACGAACTTGATAATTTTTCAGACATTAAATGTCAAAGTTTGGGACATCAATACCGATAGAAAAGCCCAGACCGCCTCTTTCGTGTCAAAGCAATTGAACCAAATAAACAGAAAAGAAAATTCTGTATCCTGAAGTGATTGAATTCAAAACTAAATAGCCATCTCACTGTATTGAACAACTTGCAACTAAATTGTATGTTGATTTTTGCCAATGATGAACCATAATTCCTCCAATCAGAAACAGAGGGATTCTATGTAGTTAGGGACAACAATAGAAATACTTACTACTGGGCAATTAGTTTCCCTGAGCCACTCGAAGTTCCTTGGGTCAACAATTAGATCATCTGCGTGTTAATTACAAAAACAGACATCCTTCATAAACCAAGAAACAACTAATACTAATAGTGATAAAATTAGGTGCCCAATAGGAAACAATGGGTGTGTTGCTGTGAAACTTTATTTGCTTCTCCTTCAGAACTGAGAAATATAGCTCATCTCCAACCACAAGTGGTTTTATTCATTAATTACTTGAATGGTAGGTGATTGATTTGCAGACAACCCTAGTCTAACTCAGTGGCTTCAACTGGTGAAATTAAAAATGATAAAAAGAAATGCTATAAATAAAGTACATTGGCAGATACATAATATATTTTATGAAGCATCCATCACCTTGATGTTTGTTAAATCTAGTTGCTACCAGGCAACATGTCTTGCTACAAGCCTACAACAAGTTTGAGTGTCCATACGGTATCATTCTCTGCGACTTATGCTACCTTAATGGTCTAGTATCATAGAACTATATCTATGGTTGGTGGTTGTATTTTTTTGTTGAATTACACAATGAACAAATAAGAGGGAGCCAAGAGATGCCTTAACTGTATCCAAACATGGTACAACGCTCACATACCATAACATTTGGGTTTCCAGCAAGCCTTATTTTCTCAGCAGAGTTAAACATAACCTGATGATGTACATGTTCACTTTGTCAAACATATAAAAACGAAAAGATTATTACACTAAATCTGGTAAAAGTAGTTGACTTGGATAGGAGGTATTTCCTAAATGAACTCCTTCAAGTGACTGCATATCTTCTGTGTAAATAAATATTTAAATACAAAGTCTCCAGATGTTTAAATAAACAGTTTTCCATTGTCAGGAGGAAAATGTTACATCTTAAAAAATGATTATCTAAAAAGACAGAACAGCATACAAGTTACAAGGTAAGAGAAATAAAAAGACAGAACAACAGTAGTACGATTGTATGTGATTTTTTGTAATATTAACTGTATATGGATTTCTTGAATTTTAACAAGATATTTACAAAGATTTGCCCAGATAATGACAAAAAAATAGTAAGTAGCTAACAATACCAGTATTCAGATTTTCGCTAACAAAAATAGCATTCAGATTTCAACACTACTCCGAGCTAGTAATGCCACTTACAGAAGATGCACAAAATTGCCTTTTCTTGATATTGATAATCTTCCCAGTTTTAGCAGCAGCCACAAGGAGATTAGTATGTTAGCACAGTAATATATGTTAGGTTGATCTCACGTGGATTCTTTTGACCCTGCAATTAAGTGTGACGTCACACCCTTAAGTAAGGATGATTAGTCTTAACCAGGATCATTATGAGTTGTCAACACCGAAGCATTGATGTATAATACATCACATACATATCCCGAATAAAAGAGTTATTACATGAGTTCTTGAATTACATAAGAGGATACATAGATAATAAAGTGTTCGAAGTTTTAAAACAAAGCGGAAGAAAACTACAAAGACTAGCACTCAATGGATACAAGAGCCCGCATCGAGCCCTATGATGCAAAGTCATCGACAACTCCTCAAAGCTTGGGCTCCCAGCTGACTTCCCAGTCTTCAGACGAGTCGCCACTGGGTCACACAAATTTGTCATAACAACCACAGTACTCAGGCATCTCTACAAACAAATATAATCCATAAGCAATGCTTGAGCAACTAAAGCTTAGCAAGACTGACATGTCAACGTGATCATAAATAGTCGACTTCTAGTATGCAAGGTTTCATGGGATAAACTCTATACTATGTCAAACCCGCGCAAAGAGTGGATCCTTACTTTCAAAATTTAGCTCTATTCAAATCATTTTAAAAGAAAGGTGCAACCTAATCTAATCATATAAGAGTTGCAAACAATTTAATTAAAGCAACATAACATCAATTACATTAATTAAATTAGGTTCATTAAGTTATCTACATGATGACTGCCACAAACAAGCAGTACTCATATTCGAGAGTCATGACGATTCGAATCGATGTACATCCTGTAGGGAAAACCCGACCAACATGCCACACACATCCCACGCTCAGTCCGCGTATGGTCCCAGGCCATACGTATCTTACGTGGTCAACATATAGCAACATTTCATGTAGTCATCAACAGAGTTGAGCAGGGCCACTGCTCCCAATAAAAAGGGCTCCAGATATAATTCACAACACAACGACTGATCGATCCGTGAGTCTGTATCCAGTTTATCTCCCGAGCCAACCAATGAAGCAGTGGGGGCAAAGCCAACCTTCTGTTGACAACCGGCTACTAGGCTTACCGAGCACATATCACTGGCATGTGATTGGTACGTTCAGTGCTTGCTCATGGGGGCCAACCCATCGGTCCATAATTGACACAGGCGGGGGGCTACAATATTGGAGGTGCCGACTCTCCACATATCACTCCCCAACCTTCTCAAACGATGGTCTCCACTTTCCACATAAGGGCTCCACCCGGTCTCCAATTTAGTCATAAGCCATCAACTAAACCAAGGTTTAAGTTTAAGGAATCTATGGCCGTCACGTGGTTTTCCGACCACTCGACCATCTACCGCAACTTACATTTATGCCTAGCCATAGCTAATGACATATCTCTAGTAATATGATTCACAAGGATAGATCAGAAGGTCACCTTAATGCAACTAGGGTATCAATTCAACTCCTATAACCAAATGCACATCTAAGAATCATAAACAAGATATAAGGATAAACAAAACTCAAGGAAAGTGGTTATATCCACTGGGGCTTTCCTTGATCCAAAGATAAGTTAGTATCCATGCAACTTGTCGCTTGTGGACCACCATGCTCCTTTTGCCCTTGCTCCGCTTAAATTTCTGATTTTGGCTCCACGTGATCTACCTGTATATGCATAAATATGATCCAAGATTAAAATGTGCAATTCATGTGGTGAAAAGTGCAATATGATGTATAAACTGGAGCAACATAAGCATATTAACTCTTACAAGTTATTTTACCAATTTACCCCTAGCCTTTCTATTTATTAACAACTTAAATAAGCATTAGAAAATTAATAACATGAGATTTATGCATCTAATCATGTTCTCTAATTTTATTCAGGTCATAAATAGTATAAGGAAGCATACTACCAAGAACGAATATTTTTCTAGGCATATTATATTTTCTACAATTTATTTATTGCAGGAACAGAAGTTAAATCCTAGAATTTATTCTG
>VSTD030001427.1:0-13185 GCA_008808055.3 Sporobolus alterniflorus | reverse complement strand
GAGGGGCTCCACCTATAGGCTAACCTCTTGTATGAGAGTGATAGATACCTTCAAAAAGCATGTTATACGTGGTAGGAGCAGATCCACTAATAGGAGCATCCATTTTACAATATTTTCAGCTACTTCTTCATTAACTCTATATTGCAGTACCCTAAGTTCTTGAGCCAGGAGAATTCTGAACTTGAATACAGTTGGAGCTTCATTTTCAAATATCTAGCCATTCCTGCACTTCCATATGGACCAAGCCGAGAGTATAATAATTTCTATTGCAGAATAATGTCTGAGTTGCCTCTTAAGTATGCTTACTGCTCTTTGAGGACATATCACTCTCGGTGGGTTGAAACTGATAGATTCCCAACATCTTGTTGCAAAGCTGCATCTGATGAATAGGTGGTAAACCGTTTCCTGTCTTTGGAGTATGCAATTTTCGCATGAATAAGAATCCAGATGCATGTGCCTTCTCCTTAATCTGTCTCTAGTATTCAGCTTGTCTTGGAGTAGCAGCCAGAAGAAAACTTTATGTTTGGGCTGACATTTTGATCTCCATAGTAGCTGAAAAATAGGATGGTTGGCATATGGCCAGAGAGAGAGGTGTATGCTTTATGAACTGAGAACTGTTCTAAGCCCCATATATATCCCCACTTATCAGAATCCTGGGAGACCACATTGTTAAATTCCTCAACTAACACTTCATATTGTTGAAAGGCTTTATATGTCTGGGGGAGTTGGAAAATGTCATGAGCATCCCTCATACTTAATACTTGAGCCACTGATGTATTTTTTCGAGTAGTGAATGAGTACAATTCTGGGAAGGTAGTTGCTCTCAGCTTACCATTCCATAGGTCATGCCATAGTGAAACTGAAACTCCATTCTGATTCTGGACTAAAGTTATGCCCTTGTACTTATCTAAAAGCTTTAGAATACCCCTCCACTAGAAGGATCCTCTTGGCCTGTGATCAGGTAGTTTCCCTTCAATATAATAGTTATTCCAAATTAGATGGACCCAAGGATAGTCTTGTCTATTGAAGAATTTGTGAATGCTCTTCAGGAGGAGTGCATCATTTTGAGTATGCAAATTGACAATGCCTAATCCTCCTTCCTTTTTTGGTCTTGTGGCTAATGACCATGCAGCTAGAGGTGGCCTCTTGTCATTCAGATCAGAACCTCTCCAAAAGCAATGTTTTTTTATATTTGTAAATGAGTTTTATGACTGTTGGAGGGAGCTTAAGAGTACTCATGAAGAAGGTGGGTAGGGCTGATGAGACTGAGTTTACTATCTCTAGCTTTCCTGCCTGTGTTAAGAAATTGGAGGTAGACACTAGCCTTCTTTCTATTCTTTGAACCAATGGTAGGAAGTCCTCCACTTTTGATTCGTTTGGACCCATAGGCAAGCCTAGGTATGTGAAAGGGAAGGTACCTCTTTGACATCCAATAGTCTAAACTAGAATTTCCATTTTGTCTTGCCCCACAATGATTGGATGTATACTAGATTTATGATATTGACCTTCAACCTTGTTGATTCAGCAAAAGTGTGGAGAAGAGATTTCAACAATACCAGTTGTCTAGGACAAACTTCTAGGAATAACAGGGTGTCATCTACATATTGAACTACTGGAAATTCTGTACCCCCTCTTCTAGGCAGTGGCAAGGTGAATAATCCTCTGTGCGGGACAGAGTTCATAATACTCTATAAGAGATCAGCTGCCAAAACAAATAGAAGTGGTGACAGAGGGTCACCCTGCCTTACTCCCCTTCTATAGTGAAAAGTGTTTCCAGGGACTCCATTGAGTAATATGGATGAAGTACCTGAGCTCATTATCATTTGCATCCATTTCTACCATTTTGGGCCAAATCCTTTGTGATGGAGAACCTCCATGATAGCTTGATGTTCAATCCTATCAAAAGCTTTCTCAAAGTCCAATTTCGGAATTACAATCTCTTTTTTGCTTTGTTTGCACAAATACGGGTACTCAAAAGCCCATGCTAAGCAATCTTGCATACTTCTTTCCTTCAGAAACCCATACTGGTTTGTGTGAATAATCTTCAAGATAACTTTCTGCAGTCCATTGGCTAGAAGTTTGGTAAGGATCTTGACACTGGAGTTTAGAAGGGAGATTGGCTTGAAATCCCCTATCCTTTTGGGGTTATCCTTCTTTGGAACAAGAACAATGTGTGAAGCATTGATGTTTTGCATGCATATATTTCCTTCATAGAATCCATGACATAGGTCATAAAAATCCTTTGCTACTACTGGCCAACATCTCTTAAGGAAATCATCGTTGAATCCATCAGGCCTAGGTCATTTATCTGAGGGAAGATTGTGAATAATCGTGTCTATCTCCTCTTTTGTGAAGGGTTCCTCTAGCCAACTCAGATTTTCAGGGGCTGATAAAAGGCCTTGGAGATCAAAATACATATGAGAGTATTCTGAGGCCCCAAGCCTTTTTTATAAGCATTCCATAGGGTTGTCTCTTTTTCTTCATGTTTATGAATTCGGTTTCCCTCGTCATCTGCCAAAATGGCAATCAAGTTCTGCCTATGTCTTATAGTAGCATTTGCATGAAAGAACTTTGTGTAGGCATCTCCACTAGTGACCCATTTGATTGTACCTCTATGTTTCAAGTAAATTTTTTTGCCAATCCAAAAGAGAAGAAAGATGTTTCTGCAATAGGGCCCTGAAGTTCCATTCTTAGATTTCTAAGTCTCTGCATTCTTCAATAGCATCTATGAACTGAATGACTAATTCAGTATTGTCAATTGTTTTTTAGAGCTTGGGAAGACCATTCTGCCATCCTTTAAGTTATTTTCTTGTGACTTTCAGCTTGACTGTTATGTTCAGAGCAGGGTCAGGTCTGAATTGAAGAATGCTCCAAGATTGATGGAAAATGTCATTGAAGTCCTTATGCTCCATTTAGAAATTCTCAAAACAAAAAAATCCTTGGCTTTGGCACTTCTGTTTTTATGAAAATGGCACATGGAACATGATCAGAAGTGTCTCTTGTCAATGTTCTTGCCATTGTTCTAGGGTACTCCAGGGACCATGCTTGAGAGATGAAAACCCAGTCTAGCCTCTCTATTAAAGGGTTTTGCTGCATGTTTGACCAAGTGTATTGTTGTCCAGCTAGTGGTAATTCCATCTCTCCTAATTTGCTTATAGCTTCATTAAAAGCCATCATCATGCTTGGGTCTCCTCCTGGTCTATTTCTGTTTTCTGGTCTTCTAAACAAGTTGAAATCCCCTACTATGAGCCATGACTGCTCATCTGGCATAATAATGTTCTTAAACCATCTCAAGAAATCCAGTTTCCTTTCTGGCAGACAAGGTGCATAGATGTTAGTAAGAATCCACTTTGACCAGTCAGCTTGGGCATGAATTCCATAAATTGAGCAAAGTCATTTTCAAAAACCACTTATCCCTAGAATTTACTTCCCTTCCAACTAATGAGAGACCCTCCTGAGTTGCCCACTGAGGGGAGAAAGCAAAAACTATCAAAAGATCTTGGAGTGAATTTTCTCAGATAAACATTGTCAAAGTTGTCTCTCTTAGTCTCTTGCAAGCAAATTATATCACAGCCTATTTCCTAAATCTTGTTTTTAATTGAGTTCCACTTTCTGTCAAAGTTTATTCCCCTGATATTGTGATATAGGACTGACCATTCCCTGTTATCTTTGTGAGTGTGTGTATGCATTGATAACAATGAGGGTATTGCTAGGGCTATTGAGTGGCTTGTCCTTATAAAAACTGCAGATTAAGGCCCCAATATTAAAAATTGCCCCAACAGAAGAAGAAGGGCTCTGGGGAAGAATTAGAAGAAACCCTGAGATAGATAGAATGTCTAGGAGTAATATCGGACTATGATCATCAGAACACCAACCATTGATGTAAATAGTCAGATAGAATTCCCACTGAACAGTTATCCAATCAGGAAAAACCAAATAGAGTTCATAGATGTAGCAGAAGCAGGCCAGATGTGGCAAAATACTAGAGTCAACATTATTACATAACAGAAGCATAGAGCCCACATTAAATCACTAACACACTTGAGTATTTTTTATCACTCGGTCTTTTATTCTCCATAGTCGGGTTTTGATCCCTGAAAAGGCCACTAGAGAGGCCTCTACTTCTTCTTCTCTTTGGAATCTTTGCTTGCTTTCCTTCCATTTGGACCTTGCTTTTTGGATGGCTCCTGGGCTTTCCTATTGTTCTGCCCAACAATTCCTTCTGAATTGGTGTGCTGTTTCTTGATGGCTCTTTTTCTGGTATGAGAGGCTTGCAGACTAGTTTCTGTTAGCTCCATGGGATCCATTTTGCAGATTTTTCCCCAAGGTTCTTGATGATTTTTTAGGACAGAGTGGGTGTATCAAGTTCACATCCCAAACAGTTTTTTCTCCTACATCCATTAGACTTGAAACATGTGTTATAAGCTTTAATCCTCAGGCTTCTCTTGAGATCAGAATCAACTAGGATCATCTGTCTCTATTTCCTCTTTCTTGGAAGCAAAAAAGTGGTAGAAGAATGTTGCTGACTAGATTGATCTTCATTCTCAGGAGTGGCTGGCAGAGCCTGAGAATCACTCAAAGAATCAGAGGGGATCAAGTCATCCTCAAATCCTAAATAGATTGCCCCCTTTACTGGGCATTCCAGAGGTAAAGAAAAATTTAACTGATTGAGTGAGTTGCCTTCTTGCTACATGATCTCCTAGGCTGAAGAGTTGAGAAAATTGGAAGCCCACTAAAAGTAATCTTTCTTTAATAGCTGAGAGGTGAAGAAAGGAGCCCAACCAAGGGGAATGCTGATTTGTTTGTGAGGATCACCCACTGGTGAGAAATACCTTCCCCATGTCCTGTAAAATTCTGCATTGGCACTAAAATTTGTCTGACTGCTCATGTTCATAGCAAATTTTTCAAAGGCTGGATCTACCATGTTAGACTCCTATGCAACATGAGTCCCACTTGAAGGTTGAGGTTTATCTGGGGGATTACAGGCTCCTCACTGGCCGGATCGTTAAGTGCATGCAGTAGATCTTCTAGAAGGAGGGAATCTTCATTTTCAGGTAAGAGTTGTGCAGCCAGACTCATGGTTAGGATACCTGTGGAGGGAGTGAGATTTCCTGATTCTCCCTCTACAGCCATATCTAATGCCCTTTCCTGACTGAAGCTCTAGTCTATTGGTAAAGATGCAATAGAGATGGAATACTTGTTGCCCCTGATTCTGCATTATCATTCAGGATGTTGTCAGGTTCTTGCATTGGAAAATCATTAAGGTCTATGTCCATGAGATGGTCTACATTCTCATTATTTCCCTCACCTGGATTGTTCAGATCAAAATCCAACAGATCAAGGTTAGCTGCAGGTGCTGCATCAGGGGCTCCTGCAAGCCACTGTCCCCAATCTTGATCATCTTGTTGTTCATTCTCATCCATTTCCTATTGAAAAAATTGTGAATGCACTGGCTACCCGAGACCAAAGAAGTCAAAGGGGGGTTCCTGATCCAATTGATCATCATTTGGGGTTGGATCTTCATCACCTGGTTGAGCCCCTAACGACATTTGGGAGATAATTTCACATTGAATAATCCAAGATTGCCCCAAGAAGCCTTCGACCTCTGAAAGTACAATGTGTCTAGGCACATCTTCTAGGTTTGTCACTCTGGCCTTCACAAGAATTCTAGCAAGATTAATGTGATCCTCCTCCCAGTGAAGAACTCTACCAAATGATAAAATGGCACTCTGGATATGTTCAGTAGACCAAAAGTCAAGGGGAACTCCCAAAAGCATGATCCAACATTCCCTATTGAATTCCATGAGTCGTCAATTCCTTCCCTCATTCTGCTTGGTGAATGAAAGTGTTACATCTTCATAGGGATGAGGACTCAGAGCCACAAAGCTATCACGATCATAGATGTGTTCAAAGCAGACTAATGCTTGCCCTAGATGAGTTTTTTGGATGTCTCTAATGCGCACACGTCTATGATGCACTATAAATTCATGAATAACCTCTCTAACATTTGCAAAGTGCATCTTGTTCAGAGGCAAAGGGTTTACCATGACAATTGATCAATCTTCATGCATATGCAAAGCCCGTCGAGTACATGCTCTAGTCATCATTCTGTGGCCCTGAA
Organism: Sporobolus alterniflorus; assembly: GCA_008808055.3. Classification (NCBI taxonomy): domain Eukaryota; kingdom Viridiplantae; phylum Streptophyta; class Magnoliopsida; order Poales; family Poaceae; genus Sporobolus; species Sporobolus alterniflorus. The sequence goes on along the minus strand of VSTD030001427.1, from coordinate 7,064 downwards.
CTTGAAGCTGTTGGAAGCCCCTTGGCATGAACGGGCTAGGGTCTGCAAGTTGGTAAGCCATGACTGAATCTGAAGAACGCAGCACCTGGGACAGTGATTTTGGAGGTGGAACATATGTCGATGGTAGCACTAAGGCAAAATCCAGGGCCGGCCTACTAGAAGGGGACTGCGTGACAAGGGGCCTTAGAGATTGCAAAAATTCCGTTAAGGATTGGAAGATGGGAGGCGGGGAAGTCGGGCCTGATTGTTTCCTATTCTGAAACCAACCTGAGATGTCGATATCCTTTCCTTTTGAAAGATTTTTTCCTGCGAAGCAATCCATTACTGGAAGCTTTGGAGTAAAGCCCACCTCCTGTTTTGGGCCATGGCAGGATGAAGAGAAATGACCTGCCCTATGGCATTTGTGACATACCACTGACCCATGACATTGGGCACGCCAATGCCCCCTCTTTAAACATCTCACACAGTAATGATAGCTATAACTCTTTCCCTGAGAATTCACCACGTTCGAATTCTGAGCTGGGTGACCCATTCTTGCGGCACCATTACCGTTGGTCGATTGCATCACTGGATCAGAGTTCTTCACTTTCTCAGAGCTGCTGAGATCAAATCTTAATCTATCAAAAACATTGGACTTAGGAACAAGGGAGTTGGACATACCCTGATGAAGAGTCTTGTTGTGACCAAAATCCAATCGATCAAACACTGAAATTTTGTTGCTCCCTGAGACATTCTTGACATTATGATGCCCCAACCTGTCAAAGACTAAAATATGGGGCTTCCATTGCTTCCTGTTCAGAATAGGGATAGAATTGGCTCCTGAAAGAGTAGGCTTCCTGACAGCATCAGCGTAGCTGATTTTTTATGAGATACCACCTGCCAAGAATTAGCTTCTTCCTTTTCGAAATCCCTAAATTCATTTTGCTAGTTTGCACCACCGTTGTTCCACAGATTAAAGAAGACAATGAAGCTATCACACTGATAAGAATGCAACTGATTGATGAGAAAACCAACCTCGCGGCAAGACACTGAGAACTTGCACACCCTATCTACAATTTGAATCACATTGAAATCTAAAGTTGATCCTCCAAGAGCCCCTTGTAGGAGATATCCAACTAGAGAAGCATAAAGCCAGAATTTGCATCGATCGAAAGATGCCATGAGGAAGAATTCCTTCATCGAGAATTCCTTAGAAAACCCAATCGGCTTGCGGAACTTTTTCCAAATAGCTACCTGAAGACCCAGTCCTGGTTGGAGATCCAGGGAGGGCAGGGGAGACATGGGAAGGAGAGGAGTTACCTTAGCTTGAGGGGGTGGGGGGAGGTGAACACCGATCATGGTCAGGAGCTAGGGATCAGTGAGAGGGGGGAGGAGGTTGCCTTAATTTTACATATTTAAACTAATATTTTGAATAAGTCGAGTCATCAAACGTAAATAAAAAGTCAACGATGACAACAAAAAGAGAACGGATGGAGTATTTCAGATTGTCGATGTAGCAACAAGATGTTTGAGGTTGAGAAAGATCTCTCTGGCTTCTCCATTCTCCATTTAAGGGGCTCAATTTGACAATCAGAGAGCATATATAGGTCTGACCTATGCAGTCCACATTTGACAAAAAAAACTTGATTTTTGAGTTGGGAAATGCACATGGTTTCATCTCCTTTGCTTTATTTCAAGTTTCTTTTCCTTCAAAGATGTTCTACATCACTATATGGAGCAAGGAAAAAAAGGAGAAATGAAATAAACTTTACAATAATAAAAAATGAAAACAAGAAGGAAGTAATGAATTATTAGAGTAGAGTAGTAAGATTGGTAATCATGAAGGGTGCACTTTGGAATATTAGAGGACTGAATAAACCAAGCAGAGCTAGATGTTTAAGTGATTTTATTTCATCAAACCAACTTGATTTTGTGGGTATCCAGGAGTCCAAGAAAGAGAGTTTTCCTATTCATTTTCTTGAGTCAGTTAATAAGAACATGATCTAAAAGTTTGTCCCTGCTGAGGGAACTAAAGGGGGTATCCTTGTAGGTGTTAAACCCCAGGTGATGGAGGTGGTCAGCTGGCAGATGTTTAAATTCTGTGCGGTGCTGACCATAAAAAAATACAAGGGGTGGTTTTTCTTGGAGGCTTGTTGTGGTTTATGGCCCTGCATATGATGAGTTTAAATTAGATTTTATTTTTGAGCTACACTCTGTCATGGGGAACTGGCCAGGTCCCAACCTTATAGGGGGGATTTTAATCTGGTCAGGTCCAAAAAGAGAAGAACAATGGTATAATCAATTTCCAACATGCTAATGCTTTCAATGATTTTATAAATTAGTGGGGCCTATTGGAATTAAATGACCCTTCTATATCTTTTACTTGGTCCAATAACCAGGATTCTCCTATTATGATTGTCTTAGATAAGATTTTGGTTAATGTAGAATGGGAAAGTAAATTTCCCCTTGCAAAGGTTAAGGTGTTGCCAAAAGGTTGTAGTGATCACAATCCTTTGAAGGTTGACTTTGGTGAAGATAAGATCATCAAGGAGCATGTTTTTAGATTTGAAAAATGGTGGATGGAGATGGTTGGCTTTGAGGAGCTGGTTAAGAAAGCCTGAAGCATTGAATGCCCCCACTCTGACCCAGTAGATATCTGGCAGTTTAAGATCAGACTTTTAAGGAAAAAGTTGAAAGGTTGAAGTAGGAATATAGAGGTGGCTAGGAATAAAAGAAAGATGGAGATTCTAACAGAAATTGATTTGTTAGATTCCTCGATGGAGCAGGCCCCTCTGTCAGCTAAGTAAAAACTCAAAAGGCAAGAGCTGAAAGGGGAATTGGAGCAGGTGTGGAGAGTAGATGAAATAAGGGCTAGGCAAAGAGCCAGAGATATGGATGTAAAAGAGGGGGACAAGAATACAACATATTTTTTTTTGCTCTGGCTAACCAGAGGAAAAGGAAAAAATGTATCTCTTGCCTGGTATATGGTGAAACCACTTTAAGTGATAATAAGGACATGCTAGAACATTTTGTGGCCTTTTACAAGAAGCTTTTTGGAAAGGAACCAAGGAGCAATATTAGGCTAGGAGAGGGGTTCTGGGAAGAGAATGAGAAGGTTTTTGTTGAAGATAATGAAATGCTAGAAGTTGAGTTATCTGAGGAGGAGATCCTTAGGGCCATCAAGGGTTCCTATGTTGAGGGTGCCCCTAGGCCAGATGGTTTCTCCTTCCTATTTTATCAAAAAAATGGTCTACCATTAAAGGTGACTTGATGGCTGTTGTGAAAGGGTTTGAGAAGGGGGAGATCAACTTGGCAAGATTAAACTTTGCTAAGATTATCCTTATCCCAAAAGAAGAAGGGTCAATTTTTTGAAGAAATTCAGGTCGATAAGCTTAATTAACTGTAGCTTTAAGATATTTGCAAAAGCCCTTAACAACAGATTGGAGAGGGCCTGTGATAGACTATTGGCCCCTAACCAAACTGCTTTTGTGAGGGGAATATATATCTTGGAGAGTGTGGTCTCGGCTCATGAGATCCTGCATGACTCCATCAAAAACAAGGAGAAGGGTCTGGTCTTGAAGCTAGACTATGAAAAAGCATATGATAGAGTTCATTGGCAATTCCTTCAGGAAATGCTGATACCTAGATGTATTGATAGCAAATGGGTCAATCGGATAATGAGAATGGTGAAGGGGGGGGGGGTCTATTTGTGTGAGCCTTAATGATGAGAATAGCCCTGGTAAAGGGTTGAGGCAAGGGAACCCTCTATCTCCTTTGCTCTTTAACTTAGTGGTAGATGTGTTCACAAGGATGCTAATGAAGGCTGCTAGAACAAATTACATTTCAGGCTTTATGACCTCAATTTACCCTGGAGGTGTCCTGAGCCTTCAATATGCAGATGATACCCTACTTTTCCTCAAACATGACCTAGTGAGTGCTGGCCACTTAAAGTGGATCATGGTGTATTTTGAGCAACTTTCAGGGATGAAAATTAATTATAACAAAAGTGGCATGGTTCCAGTGAACTTAGAGGAGGAGGAGACCCTACAATACTCTAGGATCTTCTGTTGTAAAGTGGGATCATTCCCTTTTAAGTACCTGGGGGTTCCCCTCCATTATGAAAAGTTGAGAAGAGAAGATATCCAACTTATAGTGGACAAGTTGATCAATAGGATTCCAGGGTGGAAAGGGAGACTACTCTCCTATGGGGCTAGACTGGTATTGCTTAGAGCATGCCTGGCTAGTATACCTATTTACCTGATGTCTTTAATCAAGCTTCCTAAGTGGGCCACTGAGGCTATTAACTCTCAGATGGCTAACTTCTTCTGGAATGATCAGGGAGATAAACGTAAATATCATTTGTCTAACTGGTACTCTCTGGCCTAGAAGAAAGAGCATGAAGGGTTGGGTATCCCTGATATAAGAGACCTAAACTTATGTTTACTGGCCTCATAGATTCAGAGATACTACGACCCTAGCCCTAAGCTTTGGAAAGAAATTGTAGAGCACAAGTACCAAGTGAATTCTCCCAACTTCTTTTGTTGTGATGAAAAAAGCCCCCCCCCCTTCTGGAAAGGGGTACTATGGGCTACCAAGGCGGCCAAGATGGGGTATAGGTGGAGAATTGGTAATGGTAGAAAAGTAAGGTTTTGGGAGGACTTGTAGTTCGGAACATGTAGCTTGGCTAGTCAATTATGGGAAATTTATTCCATTATTAATGAACAAGGTAGTACTGTGAGGGAGGCTTGGGATGGCCTCCACCTCAGGTTCACCTTTAAGAGGACAGTAGATAGTAGGACTATGAATTTGTGGCACGAGGTTATGCAGATTGCTAGTGGCATTCAGCATAGCGAGGATATGGCAGTTCACTTCCTCGGGTAGATATCCGGTACAGACCCTATATGTTGTTGTTAACGACAGGGGAGTCAAACAAATTCATACTCCTGTCATGTGAAAAATCTCTGTACCCCCTAGATTACATATTTTTCTATGGCTTTTAACCAATAATAAAGTGTTAACAAGAGATAACCTTTTGAAAAGGAGAGAGCTAAATGATGTGTCATGTCTCTTCTGTACAGAAAATGAGTCTGTTAATCACTTGTTTTTTGGCTGCTGTGTGGCAAAAGTTCTATGGCATAACCTATCTATCATGTTTGATAAAAGTGTAGGCAACGACTTTGAGTCGGTTGCAGGGCTTTAGTTGTGTGCAAAAAAAGTTTAGAACTTTGAATATTTGCACTACGGCTGTTTTGTGGTTGATCTGGAAACTAAGAAACTCGATGTGCTTTAAGGAAAATCAGTGGCATGGGATGCAACATGTGTTTTACAGGTGTGCAAAGGTGACAAGAAGATGGGGCATAATCAAACCGAAGACGTCGCAAAGCAGCTGGAGAGTGTGGCGAAAATGTGGGAAGCAAGAGGAGCAAGCCCACTGCCTGATGATCAGAGTATGGACAGAGGAATGCCAGCGCCCTCAGGCTGTGATGCCTGCCGACCCCACAGGTTGGTGCTAACTCCTTGTCGTGTGTTTCGTATGAATGAAACTGGGGGCTCAGCCCTTTTTATCGAAAAAAAGAAGGAAGTAAATGCTTCTCGTCAAGGTCAAGGGCGCAAGCAACCATCAGGAGTTGTGTTTCCTTATCAGCTTGGGAGGAACTCTTCTTTATTTATTTAGAAAGAAATTTGCCCATATGTTTGTTGGATGGGGAAACACATGTTTCATTTATCGCTTAATTTGATCGAGCTTCCATACACATCCTTTTCGGCTGGAAAATTATGCTGCACCCGCAGCAACACGATAAAGCTATAGACACTTTTCTTAAGTCCTAGATATATCGATCAAAATTCTTATGACTTCCAGTGTTGCACTCTACAACACGGCAAAAACCGAATTGTTGCGAGTGGATGTTGCCCCTCATGGTGCACCGCCTTGTGACCGACCTATCGCACGACTACAGACACCGTAGCTGATTTGCTGGCCATCAACAACCTCCTTTTTACCATGAACCGCACGGCTATTTTCCTCCATGAATATCCACGTCCACATCTGTAAGTCTTGCTACTTGCTTAAACGCACGCTCTTACACAGTCAACGGAAACACACACTTTTTGGTGGTACAAGAGCGAGTGGATAATAGTTTCATGCATAGGATTACCGCACGAGAGTGGCCCTTGCTAATTAACTGATCTCTTGGGGCATATTTTATTAATAAGATGATCAATCCTTCAATTCTCTTTGTACTACCTAGATAGCGAAACGTTCAATTTTAGCAGCCGCCCCGGCATGTGAGCAGTAGCCAAAACCTGGGGCGCGCGAGCGAGCCGATCAGTAATTCTCGTTCGTGTCCTTCGACGGGTCGGTCGGTCAGACGACAGACGGTGCCGTGCTGAGACTGAGAATAGCAAATTGTGTTGCTTTGTCCAGCTTATCATGACGTGTGTTAGTTTCATGTATAGCATTGAACAGATGGGTGCAGTCTGAAATGGACATGCTATCCATTCCTATCTCGGCAGCTACGTACGCTTTTCAAAGTTGCCTAAATTCAAGGGCAAACAGCTGTCTTAATTTGGTACCTTCCCATCCATTTTTATCTGCCCTCCCATCCCATGCAGCACGCCGGTGTTTCCCCCGTTTTCCATATGATCTTCCTGCGGTTTCATGCTATATATATATATATATAGCACCGCTATTCTTATGGATCAGAGATTCATCACTTGGACCTAACAGTCCAACCGACTCCGCGCGCCCAAATGACCAACCCCGTGCGCGTCTGCCCCGCCCGCCCAACCGACTCCGTGCCACCCGCTCGACCCCACGCTGCCTGACCGACACCGCAACTCCTGACCCTGCGCCACCCAACCCTGCGTCGCCTGACCGACCTCGCGCTGCCCAACCTCACGCCGCCCGACATCGCGCCCCTGCCTCCTCCGCCCCACACCTCCCCTGCTGGTGAGCGTCGCTTCATGCTATGCTCCGTGCCGCTCCACCATCGGTGAGCGCCCCCTGCCTCCTCCTCCCATCCCCTCTCCCGCCGGTGTCTCTGCCTCCTCCATCCCGCATCTCCCCGCCGGTGAGGGCCGCATCC
>VSTD030001426.1:0-13186 GCA_008808055.3 Sporobolus alterniflorus | reverse complement strand
CAAGTGTGTGTCGGGCCTCGCTGTACGGCCAACCGAAGACTGACCATGTTTGCAAAGCAGGCAGGGCAACACATGTTCATCATCAGCAGGAAACCCCTCTAACCTATGTTCCTCTAGAATTTCACACTGCACGGTCCAAGATTCACCTTGAAAGTCTTCTGCTTCTGATATGACCAGAAAATGAGGGACTCACTCTAACTCAGTGACATGAGCTTTGACAAGCAATCTAGCAAGGTAAGCCATGTCATTCTCCCAGAGAAATAGCCTCCCAAACGATCCAATAGCACTCTGGATACACTCATGGTTCCAATTATCAAGTGGAAAACCCATAAGCATTAGGAAACACTCCCTATTAAATTGCAAGGTTCTCCAGTTCCTGCCTTCAGTGTGCCTAACCACACTAACTTGCACATCACCAAACTGAAACGGGCTTTGGGTTACTAGCAGGTCTCATGCATGTGCATTCTCAAAATGAACTAGTGCCTGCCCCAAATGAGTCGGTTGGCATTCTCTAACTTGCACATTGAGATGTTCCTCAAAGAAATCAAAAAGCTCATCTTGTACTGCCGGAAAGTTCATGGGAGCATTTAGAGGCAAAGGATTCAGACTTATAATGATGTAGTCCTAATGAGCTCGCGGGACTCTACGCACCACCATTCTGGCCATCATATCTCGGTGTGGAATGTTGATCATTTGGAGCCCCAGTGGAACAAAAGACCAAGCATCGGCCCTTTGATATGCCATGGCACTTGAGCTTGGACGATCGTGAAGCTGTGTGCACACTGGTGAGCCGGCAAGAATCCCTATGGAGAGCACAAGAGCTATACCTAGATGAGAATGCGAAGGGCTTCTCAAGCTTTGGAAGACACAACGGGCGCATGATCCTCTATGGGGTTATGGTGAGATAGCTTGCTGCAAGAAGTGCCGACAATATGTTGATTAAAGGAAACTACATCCACAAAATCAGCTTGTTTGTTTTGATCTGCTTCCATTGGGCTATGCAATGCTGGCCCAGATGACCCAACTTGTGGCAATTTGAGCAGAAATTCCAGCGCTTACAGATACGACGACCCGTATTTTTTTAGAGCAGAGTCCACACAATGAGACCAAAGGCCGGGCCTGGATGGGTTGTTTACCTTTATCTTTTATATTCAAATTTTGAATAGGCTTGTAGACCTGCTTAGCACACTGTGTAAAGACAAAGCAAATCTCATGGGAAGAAACATATTTGATAGACGGGATAGCGGGATCAATTTGATTGAATGAATGATCATGCTAATAGTGTTTACATAAATAGGCACAGGAAACCCTAAGCTCATGCATGAGCTTGGGCCTGCATGGGCACAAGACCCAGGGCCGTGTAAACAAGCCGAAAGCTAATAGATTAGTCTAACACGCCCTCACAGTCTGATCGTCGATGCTCAGCCACGCTGGAGAACGTTCAGACTAGAGCGAAACTCGGTGAAGAACGATGTTGGTAGACCCTTGGTGAAGATGTCCGCATACTGAGAAGTGGTAGGCACATGAAGAATATGTACAACTCCAGCGGCGACCTTGTCATGGACGAAGTGCAGATCGATCTCGATGTGCTTCATGCGTTGATGTTGCACTGGGCTTGTCAAGAGATAAATAGCACTGACATTGTCACAGTAAACCAAGGTGGCGCGATGAATCCGAGAGTGAAGTTCCCCTAGGAGTTGGCGGAGCCATGTAGTCTCAGCAACGGCATTGATGATGGCCTGATACTTATCCTCGACACTAGAGCGAGAGATGGTAGGTTGCCGCTTAGAGGACCAAGAAATCAGATTGTCCCCGAGAAATACAACATAGTCAGAAGTTGAGTGGCGAATGTCGGGACAACCAACCCAATCAGCATTAGAGTAAGCAACAAGATCCTAAACAGAGGAGCGATGTTGCTGCAATCCAAAGTCAAGAGTGCCTTGGAGATACCTCAAGATGTGCTTGACCAAGGCAAGATGTAGCTCTCGTGAGTCGTGCATGTAGAGACAGGCGTGATGCATAGCGTACACAATATTAGGACGCGTGAAAGTCAAGTACTGTAGAGCGCTAGCTAGACCACAATAATGGGTAGCATCAGACACAGGAGCACCACCGGAGGAAATCTTGGCGCTTGTATCAACTGGAGTGGAACAAGGCTTGCAAACCGCCATCCTGGCTCGGTCAAGAATGTCAAGCATATACTGGCGCTGGGAGAGAAATAGACCACCATTGCGCGGAGTAACAGAGACACCCAGAAGATATGCCGTGTCAGAGCCATGTCGGTATATGAACAGGGAGGTGTCAGATTGAGCCCCAATAAACTCGAACGAGACAATGTGAGAGGCAAAGCAACTATACCAGGCACGAGGAGCTTGCTTGAGACCATAAAGAGACTTGTTCAGATGACAGACATAATCCGGATGTGCAGAATCAATAAACCTGGAAGGCTACTCACAATAAACTGTCTCTATAAGAGTACCATGCAAGAAAGCATTCTTCCTATCGAGCTGATGCACTGGCCAGTCATGAGACAATGCCACTGAGAGAACAGTGTGGATAGTAGCTGGCTTGACCACTAGCCTAAAAGTTTCACCAAAGTTAACACCTGTCTGCTGAGTGAATCCACAAAGGACCTATCAAGCCTTGTAGCGATCAAGTGAGCCATCCTGAAGGAACTTATGATGATAAACCCACTTCTCGGGTGACAATGTTAACACCTGACGGCCGAGGAACCAACTCCTAAGTGTTGTTGGCTTGGATGGCGGTGAACTCCTCAGTCATAGCATCCCACCAGTTGGGATCGATGAGAGCACCATGGTATGTCTTCAGCAAAGGGGAGAGGCCTGAAGCCTGAAGGTTCAGGCAATCCATGACCATCCAGAATCAGGACTTCCCTTGAGTGCGCATGGCATGAGAATTGTCCACTGGAGGAACCGGAACCACCTTGGCCAGAAGTACGGCCGATGGAGAGCCATCGGATGAGCCGGCGGGTGCACTTGCTGCGACCAGTGATGGAGAGCAGGCCAGGACATCGTCGGCTATCGTAGTTGAGTCGACGACAGGTGCACTAGGAGCGCTGACAATGACCAGTGGCAAGGAGCCGACTGGGGCAGTTCTCGGGTGTGCTGATGGGTCAGTGCTACTAGCTGCAGCCTGCGGCCAAGAGCCAATATGGGTAGCATCATCAAAACCTAGGGGAGGACCTGTGGCACTGCTGGCAGTAGCTTGTGGTACAGGCCAACAGGGGCAGCAGCACCAAGACGTGGGGAGCCGGTGGCACCGCTGGCAGCAGCCTGGGGTGCAAGGACACCAGGGGCAGTGGCACCAACACTAGGAGAAGCACTTGTAAAAGAAGAAGAGCCAACTGGCAAAGGTACACAGTCCATATCAAATAGGAAATCAAAGGTGGATGAAGGCGGGGCGAAGATCTCAGCAAATGGAAAAGAGGTTTCATCAAATGTGACATGTCGTGAAATGATGAGGTGATTGGATGCGAGATCAAGGCACCAATATCCCTTTTTCTGATGGATACCCAAGAAAAATGCATACTGTGGAGTGTGGTGGGAGTTTGTGAGGGACTGTGGCTGAGAGGTTAGGATAACACTTGCACCCAAAAACACGAAGGTGGGAAAGATCGGGATGAACGCTGAAAAGGGAGAAATGTGGCATGCCGAAGGAGAGTGTTTTGGTAGGGCGCAAGTTGAGGAGGTAGGATGCCGTATGGAGGGCTTCTACCCAATAAGCAGTGGGAAGACTAGCTTGGAATATAAGCGAGTGCATAATGTCATTAGTGGAATGAATGATGCGTTACGTGCGCCCATTCTTCGGCGAGGTGTGCGGGCAGGACATATGCATGGCTACGCCATGGGTGAGAAAGAAGGTATGTACGCTAGTATTGTCAAACTCCGGGCTGTTATAACATTGGATGACTTTAATGGTGCTCCCAAACTGTGTACGAAAATGAGCAACGAAGTGAGTCAAAGTTTGGAATGTGTCTGACTTCAAGCGAAGAGGAAAGGTCCATGTGTAGTGGGAACAGTCATCAAGAAGAATCAAATATTACTTGTAGCCAGAGATGGTAAGAACCGGAGAGGTCCACAAATCGCAATGTATTAAATCAAAATTCTTGATGGCACGAGAGGAGGAAGCATGAAATGACAAAGAGTTTCAAGCGAAGTGAAAAGGAAGTCTTGTATGATGACCAAGTTGGCATGCATGACAAAGAGTTTCTAGCTCACTTTTATTACAAGAGGGGACTAATGTCAATAAAGCCTCAAAATCAAGATGGCCAAGCCGATGATGCCAAGGCATGGATGGAGTGGCGCCAATGTGCAAGGTGTGCGATGATGGTTGTTGCGGCAAATAGAGAGGGTAGAGGCATTCGGTACTATTGCACATGACGATCACGTTCCTGGTTCAAAGATTCTTCATGGAAAGACCAAGGGGATCATCGCCTTGATGTTGAGGATGGAGATAGCCTGAGCATGAAGAGCGGCGACCGCAACATGGGCCTGAGCGGCGACGTATGCTCGGAAGACATCATCATCTCGAGGAGGAGGTGGAGGAACGATAGCAGACTCCTCAGGCGTCGAGACGGCTGCGAGGGCAGCACGCACACGAGTGGCCTCCTGCCGGGCGCACGTAGCATACACCTCCAGTTTGTCTACCATGGCAACTAGGTGAGTGGCCTCGGTGATAGAAGTTGTGCGGGCGTCATTCGCGGCGGCGACGACAGTAGCTGTTGTGGCCTCATGATCGGCAGTGACCCGTGCAGCCTCGGCAACCTCGTGATCGGCTGCCGCCTGAGATGACTTGGCAGTAGGAGTGGTAGCCATGGAGAGAGTAGAGGGAGGGGGATGGAGAGGGTGGTGGCACATCGGAGTAGGGCGACAGTGGCGGCAGAGATTAGGTTTGCGGAAGCGAGGTTGGAGGAGTGAACCGCTCTGATACCATGATAAATGGGATAGCGAGATCAATTTGATTGAATGAATGATCATGCTAATAGCATTTACATAAATAGGTGCAAGAAACCCTAAGCTCACATAGGTCCTTGGGCCTGCATGGGCACAAGGCCCAAGGCCATGTAAACAGGCCGAAAGCTAATAGATTAGTCTAACAATATTTACCTTTAATTCTGAAATTTGAAAACTGGTAACTTTGCTTTTGATGCTTGGGAGAACATAGGGGAATTCTATTGGCACCTATGAGAACTCAAGACCGTCTAACCACTTCTGCATAAGATTTCATAGAAGAACTTCGATGGCTAACTTGGATCCATTTATCATGTTCCTCTCATTCATAGCGATGCAATTCAGCATGCCAAAATTAGCACCACCTTTACCCCACAGATTGAAGAAAACTTTGTATTGGTCACAAGAGAAGGATCTCAGCTTATAGATATGAACAACAACATTTCCCAAAGCCACAATAAAACTGAAGACTCAATCAGACAAAAATAAGCTGTTGAACCACCCAAGGTTGCCTAAAGAATGACTTGCATCTTCCAACAGAAACAAGTAGGACAAATTCCTTGGATCTGTGATTCGGAAAGAAATTGACTTGCTCCTCGAAACGAGACATAATCGCAGCTTGAGCCCCTTTCCCTGGAGTGAAGTTAAGGTCCGGCAAATCCATGGCGAAGGAGAAAGGTTGAAGATGAGTACCTTAAACAAGAGCAGAAGGGCGAGGGAAGTTAACCCCCCCCCCCCACACACAGGGAGGGGAGGGGCGGCACTACACGCCGGTGAAAGGCCAGAGACACCGTGCAGTTGCCAGATCGCCTACTATCACCTGCTCCACATATTTTGCCTCCACCCAGAACTTCCGTTCAACTTTTTTGTCAATCAAACTTTAGTTTTTTTCACAGCAGTTTAGTTCTCAACTGATATTGTTGCCTGTGCCAGGATAGTGTTATACCCATTTATTAAAAGGGATGCATGATTGCTATTATACTGACATGGACTCTCTATTGTTGTTCAGAACGAACTTCCAGAAGAAATGGTATGACCCTTTTGTGAATCCAAACATATGCCTTTTACAATTTACTCACTTGTATTATTTTCTTTTGGATTTATCAGAGTGGGGTTCTTTACACCAGAGGAGAGGACCGTGGTATTACGATTTGGGATTTGTCCAGAGGCAAGGTCTCCTCAGGCATCGAGGGTGCTCATACAACTCATCTAAAAGGAAATGTCATCTTTGACTCTAAGAATGAATCAGAGCTCTCCAATCTAATTGCTTCAGCTTTATCTGATAATGTCATAAGGGTATGGGATGTTCGAACAATGGGGAATGCAAAGTCTACTTCATTAGCAGAGGCTAACACAAAAGTAAGGCTAACCTGTCTTGCTGGAACTCCACTGAAATGTAAGTCCCGTAAAACTTCATATAGAAAAGATGTAGAACATGAATGCTTTACCATGGTTGCTGTAGGAGGATGCTAAACCTGAATTTTCAAATTCTGATTTGTACTGATAGCATTCAATTGATTCTATAAGTTTCCTCATTTGTTGTCACTGTTATTTTTATAAGTTTCATCTAACAGTATTTTGCTTGTGCTTCATGAAAACTTTGTGAAATTTGGCTGTCTTCTAGAATTGTGATTTTCATCTAGGCCGAATAACACATGCTCCCTCTTTTTTGAAATCATGAACTTCAGACTAAAACACAAATTAAGTTGTGCCCCATCTCTGAAAACTCATGATTTCAGGAATGGAGGGAGTACTTTATCATGTGTATGATCCTTTATTTGTTGAGAAGCATTTATTAGCATTTCTACCTCATTCATGCATCTTAGAAAAATAAATTCACCTACTTGTAATGGTGCTATGGTTTGAGTCACCAAAAATAATGCTATGTACAGATCTGAAAATCCAAAGAGATGTACAAAATCCCTGATGCTTTTTATTTAGCCAACATCACTAAGGAGGGAATATTTTTGGCTGCCAAGTTATACCGTATACATGCATTACATGACGATAAGGAAGAAATAAGCATGAAGCATAAAGGACCAATTAGAAAGTTAATCACTAAAGATTATTACATAAACCAGCTAGCAGACCCAACATTAAAACAACAATTTTGATGTTCAGCTGACTTTCATTGTGATTTAAAAAAATGATGAGTAAAGAAAAAATCAATACTTACATAGTTGGGATAGGAAATAGTATACGATGAGTATGGAACGTGGATAGGAACTAAACGTCCTCATATAGGAGAAGATTCTATTGATAGTATCCATCCTACTGTCCATATGCTTCTACGGCAATAGAATCCTATGACATTCTATCTTGTTGGCAATGGCACTCCAATTTCCTATGTGAATCAATTTTACCGCTAAAGCACAGTATGCTCAGCCAAATCCTATTCCGCATATGCCTATCCCCATAATGCATCAAGTAGTTTCAACTATGGTGGTTTTTGCTTAGGCTTTTGATTGTGGTTTCTTCGATTCTTTTTTTTGCCCCAGTAGGTATACTTTCGTTGTTGGTATCATGAACTCTAAATCCCTCTTGGGATCTTGTTCATTGCACTTATCACTCTCTATAGAAGAATTAGGTTTTTAAAAAATTATGATCTAGCGTTGTTGAATCATAAAATTGATTCAATGTATCTTTTGTCTTGTGTTCCAAAAGTTGTTTGATTATTACAAAAAACCATTTCATGGCACTAACATTCTAGAAAAAAGCAGTAGATAGATGATTGTAATAAAAAATTCAATTTGACAGGAGCCTCAAACTTAGTTTGTTCCACACAAAAAATCAACTAAGCAATGAGGGGGCATGAGAAATACTAATAGAGATCGGAGAGAAAAATAGATATTGTTCATACTTATACCTTAGGGCTGACGTTGTTCTCTTGAGAGCAAGTGTAGAAAAGGAATGTCCAAAGATCAATCCCTCCGTTAAAAAACCCCCACAGGGCCTAGAACTAAAATGTTGGGACTTACGGCTTTTATTCAGATCACAGAGGGTGATTACAAAGGTAGGTGGCTGAGGGAGATGAACTCACCCAGCCATTGGCTAAGCAAATTCTTCTCTGCCCCTCCCCTGGCGCATTCCCCTTTCTTTTATAGGCGTTAGGGGTCTAAACCTTTCCAAAACATTTCTTGTATTCCAGGTGACCTAACTCACATTTCTATCACATTTTGACACCACAAACTTTATTCATTCCTTTTCTTTCTTTAGTGTCCACATTTACCTTTTGACGAGACAGTGTTACATCTTTTGTTAGAGATTTGTTATACAGATGGATTTCTATTGATTTATAAATGATAATGTTTAGTTGCCTAGAGTACTTATGACTATGAGCAAGTTTTTGGTACTACACTTATGTTGAACTAGTTAATTTCCCCAGTTTCACCACTATACACACATTACAGTTATCATTCTTGATTCATGTAGTCAGGTCTGATTTTTATATTGATACTTGGAAGCATATTAAAAAAACAGACCTTTGACAGTTTCCAAATACTTTGCTTAACTTTTCTAGGTTGGCCATCTAGAAGAGCAGTATCATGAGTGGGTTCACCAGTCAATTGTTGGCAAGAAAGGCCCATGTTTTTTTGAAAATGATGTATTGGAGGTGAAAATACTACACTTATTGCATTCTAGTATTTGAATTATGATCACTATTGTGACGTCCCCGCCCTTAAAAAGGATGGTTAGTCTAAACCAGGATTATTACAGGGTGCCATTACCGAAGCAATGACACATAATATATCACATACAAGAATTAGACAAGTAAAATGCTCTGAAAGTTAAACTTTATTACAATTTGAGTTTTGAATTCGATTACAGAGTTTTTTAAGCAGAAGATAGAGAATAAAGACGTTTTGTTGAAGTGAAACACTCGTCGATAGAGAACGGCACCTTGCCCTAGAGGTACCGACCTCAAGAATGACTCACGTCAATAGGGAGAGAGAGAACACACCTGTAAGAAAACATTAAGGCAGAGCCTGAGCAACTAAAGTTTAGCAAGACTTACCTGTCACCGTGGCCATAAACAGCTAACTCCTAGCATGCAAGATTGAGATAGGATAACCTCTAAATTATGCCAAACTCGCGCTAAGAGTGAGTCCTTACTTTCAAGTTTTAGCTCTATTCAAGTTACTACCATTTCATACTTCCTTGAAACCGCTATATTCAAATCATTAACTAAAAGTAGACATTTAAACTAATTAGGCAAGAGTTGCAAACAAGTAATTATAGTATAACATAAGTATCATTCAAAAATAAACATTATGGCATTAATAAGCTACGTGAAGACTGCCATGAACAAACGGTTACTCATATCCGAGAGTCGCGGCGATTCGAATCAATGTACACCTACCAGGGGAAAACCTGACCAACACGACACGTACGCTTCCCACGCCAGTCCACGTGTGCCCGATGTACGCTTCCTGCGGGCGGTCCCCGTACATGGCAACCTTTCTCAAGCCATCAACAATGTTGGACGGACCCTATAGCTCCTGAGAAAAAGGGCTCCCGACACAACCCCCAGCCCGGCTGAGTGATCCACAGGTCCACCACCCAACTTATCTCCCAACATAGCCATTGAAGCCGTAATGAAAGCCAAACATCTGTCGATGGTAGGCTACTAGGCTTATCGGGCCCATATCACCAGCAGGCGATCGGTACGTTCAATACTTGCTCACGGGGGCTAACCCATCGATCCTTAACTGACACAGGTGGGGGCTACAACCTTGCAGGTGACGGCTTGCCAACACCACTCCCCGACCTTCTCAATTGAAGGTCCTACACTTTTCACCTAATGACCCCGCCCGGTCTCAGGTTATCCATTATTAACATAAGCCTCTACCAAAATTTAAGAGTAGAGCCCTAGCAGCCGAGTGGCCTCCATGCCACTCAATTTCTACTGATCCCTACAACTATGCCTAGTGTATTACTAACGTCTTACCACTATTACCAGGGTAATCAAGGATAATCAGGAAGGTTAATCAATATGTAACTACGACACCATACAACTCCTACAAACTTAATGCACAACCAAAATATAACATAAAGCAAAACTTTAAATTAAAAGACAAGGGCATTGGTTAAATGTACCGGGGTTTGCCTTGATTCAATCTATGTTAGTAAAGTCTTTGACTTGAGCTTGCTCCCTCGGCACCTCGAGTTCCGGCTCCGCATACATGTGGCCTATAAAGGAAATAAGCCATACATGGGGTGCAAAGAGCAATGTGAGGCAATGCATGAGGTGCAAGATCTATCATGGTGCAAAACAGGAGCAACCTAATCAAATTAACTCATAAAAGCTATTTTACTAATTTACTTACAAGCTTTTCTATTTATTCCTAAATTAATTAGGCATTAAAACTTTAATAACATGAGATTTGTGAACCTAATTATGCTCTCTGATTTTATGTAGGGCCTAAACAGTACAAGGAAGTTGCACCACATGACCTCCAACAATCAGACTGCCTTCATCAAAACCAGATGCATACATGACAATTTTTTCTTTGTTCGGCAAGTGGTGAAAGACAAGCATAGGAGAAAATTCCCCTCCCTTTTCATAGAACTGGATATCTCTAAGGCTTTTGATACTCTGAACCGGCCCTATCTTTTAGAGATCATGTCCACCTACGCTTTGGCCAAAGATGGAGGAACTGGATTTCTGTCATGTGGTGTACAACTTCATCCTGTTTTATGCTAAATGGCCAGCCTGGAAAAAGAGTGCTCCATTGCAGATGGGTTAGGCGGGGTGACCCCCTCTCCCCTATGATGTTTCTTTTAGCCATGGAACCTCTACACAGATTGTTCCTCAAAGCTCAAGAGATGGGTCTGCTAGAGGTGATTAGCAAAGGGTGTCAGGCTTTTAGGGTGTCCTTATACGCAGATGATGCTGCTGTCTTCATAAAATCAACCCCTGAAGACCTATGTGTTACCAACAATATTCTGAATTTTTTTGCAGAAGCTAGTGGTTTGGTAACAAATATGGAAAAGACACAATTCTACCCTATTCACTGTCAGCCTGTTGATTTGAACTTTCTATTCCAACACAATTTGGCAGTCTCTTCTTTTCCTTGCACCTATCTAGGGCTCCCCCTCCATTTTAAAAAGCTACCCAAAAGCATTTTGCAGGGGTGATTCAGAAGATTGCTGCTAGAATCCCAGGATGGAAAAGAAATTTCCTTGCATATCCAGGAAAAGAAACACTGGTAAAGTCTGTGTTATTTACCATGCCCACCTTCTTCCTATCTGTCTTTAAGATGCCTAAATGGGGATTTGCAAGAATTGATCGTTTTAGGAGAGGCTTTCTCTGGAAAGGTAAGGACCATGATAACAATAGGGGAGGTCACTGTCTGATGAATTGGGCCACCTGTATGAGGCCTAAGAGTTTAGGAGGTTTGGGGAAAAGTTCAGCTGAGCTTTAAGGCTTAGATGGTTGTGGCATAAGTGGGATCATACAGAAAAACCTTGGAAGAACCTATTGAAGATATCAGATCAGACTGACAGACAATTGTTCTTTTGCTCAACTGAAGTTAGAGTTGGAGATGGAAGAAATACACCCTTATGGGAATCCAGATGGTTAAATGGAATTGCACCCAAAGGGCCTGGCACCTAACCCCTTTCATAAGGCTAGGTTCAAGAAGAGTGTTCACCAGGAACTTCAAAATCTGAACTGGACAAGAAATCTAACAGACATTGATGACTCAGCACAGTTGGAGGAATTTGTTATGCTGTTTACGGCACTGGAGCATATTCAGTTAAACCAGTAGAAAGATGAAATTCGGTGGAGATGGACAGCAGATGGGAAATTCTCAGTCTCCTCTGCCCATGATTGCCAGTTCAAGGGGTCAATACCTCAATTCCCTGCTACCCCGGTTTGGAAAGCACAGGTGGAACCAAAATGTCGTTTTTTTGCCTGGCTAGTTTTGCATGGCAAAATACTCACCACGGACAATATGTTAAAAAGAAACTGGGATTGCAGCCCTTTCTGTTCCCTTTGCTCTTGTGCATGAATGAGACGACTAACCATCTTATGCTGGGGTGCAACTTTACTGAAGCAGTTTGGAACTAGGTTGCAGGGAAATTTAATCTCCCAAGCTATAATGAACTGCCGGTTGATCAAGGTCCCAAGGCCTGCATCTCAGCTATCATTATCTCAGGAACAAAAAAAGAAAAACAGCAAAAACTTGGCATCACCTTTATGATCTGGTGGATGATCTGGAAAGAGAGAAACCGGCGTATTTTTTAGAACAAGCACCTTTCAGCTCAACAGGTGGCATATATGACCATTGAACAATCTTTGCTTCAGATGGCAACCTCGTCATGGGGAGTTCCAGGAAGCTTAGAACCTTCTGAAATTCTTCTGCTTGGTAATGTTGAATGCTGAGATGTGCTCAGGGTGGAGGTTGCAGATATGTTTCACCGGCCAACTTTGTTTCTGTGTCCGGGTGCTGCTGCCATCTAAATTCTTAATCTATTCGGTGTTTGTCTTGCCTAGCCTGGTTTTTTCTTCTGTCTAGGTGTTTGGCTGTTGCGGTTGTGAGGTTTTATTGCCTGATGGCTTGTTGTCGGATTTTGTTCAGGCGTCTCTTGTGTTTTCTTGTCCGGTTTGTCTCTCTTTCTGTAACCAGGTTTGTTCCCGGCATTAGGTGATTTGTAATACTTAGGGTGTAATTTCTTTCCTTCTTAATGAATGGTAGAGCTCCTGCTTTTTCTTTTCAAAAAAAAATCAGCTGAAACGACTCTCTAGTTTTCCCATTCTTCTCTGCAGATGTAACCATCAGTTGCTGTGTTGCTTGCGTCACTGAAGTTATCTCTAGTTCTTGCTGCCTCTGAGATCACTGTTGTTCACTGTTCAAGTCCAGTCCATTAGTGGCCATTTATTCTACTGTTAGATTACCATGTGTACATAGTTCTTAGTATATAGCCTTGACATTTGGCTGCTGATAGTCAGCCTGTCAGCTTTTAACAAATTTGTGAGACGAGTAATAATTGTTGGACATGTTGAGTTTTTTTCCATTCAACGGACCTGAGTTTTGTTTCTGGAATGTGCAATTGAAAGTTATAGCAAGCTGCTCGGCTGGAATGGTTGTGCTGACGAGTTGGTAGCCTTAGCCCGAATGGCTGTGTGTTCTGACTATCTCACTAATTCTTGGCCAGCTGGAGGAAGAGAACATTCCAGTTTAATTTGCAACTGCTCCTCACCATGAAAACAT
>VSTD030001425.1:0-13188 GCA_008808055.3 Sporobolus alterniflorus | reverse complement strand
AATCAGACCCAACATGCCTCTTCTAACTCGGTCAAGACCATGTAACTATTGAAAAGCTACTAGTCCTCAAAACTGGGTTAGGAAGCAAGAATCACAGCGGAAGCTCAACCGGATCCAAGCAAAACACGAGCGACTACGGTACACCAAAATCGGACCAACAAAACTTGTCATAGCCTCACGGACATTTCACCGAACATAAGAACCGTGTGTGTGTGACAAAAACCACAATGAGAGCACACTAAAAACTAGGAACACTCGAGCATTTGATCCGATGACTCAAGAACAAGATCGTCTTCTCACAAAAATAAATAGTTTGACTTGGCTCCCACCGTCATTGGTCAATGAGCAGAAGAACACAGACACACCTCTCCTGCTACAACACGCAACACGGAAGAACAGCAGACGACCCGACGGCTGGATCAAGACCAGAGCATGAAAATTGAACACTTGAAGCAGGAACTAGGGATCGGTCTTCGAAAGTGGGACACTAAATGGATCCAGCGCACGGAAGAACTGGCGGCAGCAAAACGGATCTGAGCTACGGGACCAAAATCTGAGTGGGAGAGAAAATGAAGGTGTCACGCTGCAGCAACTACGAAGACCGCTCGCGGTGATGTAGAACACGGAACTGGAATCTGAATGGGAAAACTGGATCTGAAACCAGAATCAAAGCACGGCAGCAGAAACGACGAAGAAAGCCAAATCGTGGGCCACGCCACAAGAAAGCGTTGACCGAAAGGAAAACAAAAATCAGCATCGCGCTCAGCTCGGGGAAAAATGACCAAGTGCACCTGCGTAGGACTCAACGCGGGAAAAACAGCAACAGCTGGCGGCGGCGGATGAAAACCGGAGAGTAGGAAACGTGGGCCATGACGGGCGGTGCGATGAACGAGGCTTTGTCACGCTTTGGCGCCAGTCTGGTCGGATGAAACCGAATCGAGGAGAATTCATCGCGGGACCTGGGAAATAGAAGCGAATCGAGAAAATCGCTTGGCGCGAGGCCGAAACAACCAGCTTGCCACGCGACCAAAAAGACCGGTTCTGATGGCGGACAGGGACGCGAAACCCAGTGCTGAGCAGCAACTCGGGCATGCGAACCGTGGGATCAGGCTAGCGCCGAACTCACGAAGACAACAACGAGAAGATCTAAGCAGCTGAAATCAAGATGAAATTAAAATCGCTCAAGAACGCCCAGATTCAGAAAAAATCACAGAACAAGAAAAATAGACACTCTGCTCAACAGAAAACTGATCAAGATTCATTTTAATAACGGAGGTCATAATCCTCCCTCCCTTCCTCATTTGGTTCTTAGAATGAAATCCTAGTTCATGACTCATCCTCTCTATTCTAGAAAATGCGAAATGAAAGTGGAAAAGTGTCAAGGAGCTCCAACCTCTAGGGTTCTAATTATATGCCCAAGCAAAAGACTAAATTACCCATAAGACCTAATACATAGAAAACGATGATTTTGAAATAGAATGACCCGACGCAGCCCGTCGCATTGATCCATCCGTCTTCAGCTCCAACTCGACGTAACCTTTGCGATGATATCACGTGCACCACCCGTCATTGCGCGTCTACTAGTTTTGAGGCCAGACTAAAAAATCCTAACCCGACTTACTTCCAGGCGAAGCAAGCTGTTAGATCTTGACATGTGTCCCGTACCAACCTCCTTCCACTAGTTTTGTGGCACAACTGATAAACCGAAGCCTTCTTGGTTTTGTGGCCCAAACCAAGAAACCGTCGTGGTGATTTTGATGCCCAAATCACCAAAGCAGAGCTGCCAGTTTTGATGCCCAAACAGGGAAATCCGTAACACCGGTTTTGAGGTCAAACCGGGAGAAATTATCCCAGTGGTTTTGAGGCCAAATCATTGACAAACTGTCATCACCGGTTTTGAGGCCAAACCGGGAGAAACCATTGACCTCAGTTTTGAGGCCAAACCAAGAAACCTGCGCTCGTTGTCTCCTTGTGCACGGTGCAGACCGCACAAGGTGTTACCAGACCTCTCGATCGTCCGGCCACCGAATACCCGACTTGTGCCTGATCATCTCGGTCCTCTGCACCAGGTCTCCTACTCATGCCTAGATCCTCATCACTGCCCATTATGTCGCACCTGCCACCTACACCCCACGAGACAAGCAAACATGATTCTTCATACGAACAAAGATAATAGGGTAGAACCACCGAAATGTCTCGGATTTGAATTCAAATCTCGACATATCAATGACTCATCATATATCAAACCAAGGTACTGACCACTTAGTTTCTCATACCCAAACTATCTAATCTCGAGATGATCCCAGACCGCTCATAACCATGAGCTCTACTATCATGGTAGTTGTACATTTTACAAAGGTTAGCGCCCTATACCCACGCGTAGTGATTTCATCGCAAGCTAAGCGACTAGAAAACCTTTTTTTACCATTCTTTACATTTTCTTTGGTGTATGGCCGAGAGATCACTACATGCCGTTACAAAGGTTTATTATGGGTCGTATGTTCAGCTTTGCTTAGGTAGTCGCGGTACCCTCGCAATGCTAAGGTTTCCTAGGGAGTTCGCGGTACCATGACATCTCTTGCACCTTGCGGCCTTAAGCTAGTCTTGGTAACCTTCCCGCATAACCGAGCAAGACACACTTCCCACAACACCCCTAATTAGTAAGTAAGTTGTTCCATACCGGATATGTGGCGGCACCGGTTGTTCTAGGGGGTCTACTCCTAAGAATCAGTCCTTAGCAAATTCAAGCATGACTAACCACCTACCCTGACAAACTTAACCATCTCCACCAAGCCACACCTTGCTGAAACCACAGCATCGATCCTCTACCACGTTCAACTCACATCTTGATAGATGGAAGACCAAAACTCTCAACACTAAACCACAAGTCAAGCTCAACATCATAAAAGATGGAAGACTTGTATGATAACTCAAGACTGTAAGGCTCAGCAAATCTACCCAATCATAAACCCAAATCCTAAAGGTATTCCAGGTATAGGTAGTCAAATTAATGCATGTAGGCAAATATGTGAACTGGAGAGAGAAAGAGCATAGGTCCAACATGGTCAAGGATGACTTGCCTGGATCTCCCGCTAGCTACTCAAAATCCTAGTCTTCAAGTTCTTGAAGGTTGTCGAGATCAGTGTCTAACAATAGCAATCGAAAATCTACAATACAAAGCAAAATAAATAAAATACTACACCAAACAATACCTAAAGTCTAAAAAACCATACCAAAATATTCTACACAACGCTACAAACGCGTGAGCGCAAGAATCACTTAAATCACAGCTACGGTTAAAAAGTTTTGAAGGTTTAAATTTAGCGAGTCTAAAAGACAATTAAGATTAATAAAGCAAGAACCTAATCATAATTATAAAAAAAATATAAAGGGACATAAATGCAAAATTTTGGGGACAAAAATATAATTATGAAAAAGATCAAGGTTATTTTTGTAAAATTTTGTGGCCAAAACATAATTAAATTAAAACTAATGGGCTTTTCTATAAAAAGACAAGGTTCCAGAATTTCTAAGAATTTAGAATTATTTTTCTTAAAGGAAATTGGTGGAATAAGCTCACGGCGGATAGACCAAGTCCATGGACTCTGGTCCACAACGCCGATTCGATATGGGCCCTTGAAATCATGATGAATGACTGAGATTTAATGAAATCGAAGGAGTATGTGTGATCTAATCCTGACCGTCGATCTCGAAATGAATGGCCCGGGGCGGCTCATGGCAGACGGCGGTGGCACGGCCCCTGCTCGCGGTGGTGCGGCCCCCGCTCACCGGAGGAGGGCGCCCCCGGTACTCTGGTGCTCCAAACATGGTTGGGTCAAGCTTAAAATGAAGAGGGGAACGTGGTGATCCTGATCTAGGGTAGAAATCGGCTCAGGAGGCAGCGGCTATGGAACGCGATAGCAAGGTGGCTCGTCCGGGTTTGGGCGGCGATGGTGGCTCACTCCGGTGATCCTCCAGCTCCAAGACTTGGTCGAACAACTTCACCACAAGGTCCTCTTCCTTCTCCTATGCTCCAATTGCGGTGAAAAGTGATGAATCTCTTGCGCACGGTGGGATTTCAATCTCTAGGGTTCTTCGACTTGCAGGTCAAAATTAGAGCTAATCCGATGCTATTTATAGGGGATTTTGGTACGAACTCATAGAGCGATCGGAGACCTATCCATTTTATCTCTTATCCGACTTCAAATCCCAAAGATCGTGGAGAAATCAAAAAGGGGATGAATGGGATTTCAATCTCTAGGGTTCTTCGACTTGCAGGTCAAAATTAGAGCTAATCCGATGCTATTTATAGGGGATTTTGGTACGAACTCATAGAGCGATCGGAGACCTATCCATTTTATCTCTTATCCGACTTCAAATCCCAAAGATCGTGGAGAAATCAAAAAGGGGATGAATCGGTTGGGAAGAACTCGGTGTCCAATAGGACTCAGGCACAGTCAACCGCCCATGTCGGGTCGGGTTGGTGGGGAGGGGATCCGGTATGGGGTTGGGCCAGCTAGGCCGACAGATGGGCCACTGCTAGGCTGTTCGGGGGAAAGGGAAAGGTGGAGCCGACTGGGCCGGTGGCTAGGTTTTGGCCCAAGGACGAAACAGAAATAAAAAGCCTTTTCTCTTTACAAAATCTTTTTGACATTTTAAAATTTGTTTGATTCAAATTCAAATTTTAACACCGAACGCCTCCTATACGCAAAATAAAATATAAAGGTAGACCTCATCACAAAGTAAAATATAAAGTGACATGAATGCAACAAACATAATTATTGCTTGCTTTAAATAATTCCTGGGGTTTTTATTTCTCCGAAAAATAGGGTGTTACAAACCTAACCCCATTAAAAGGAATCTCTTCCTCGAGATTTGGACAGGTTGGAAAAAATTGGAAACTCTATCCTCAATTCTTCTTCTCGCTCCCATGTAGCTTCTACCTCAGTGTGGTGACTCCATTGCACCTTGCACATTTTGATCTTCTTATTTCGGGTGACTCTCTTGGACGTCTCTAGAATTTTGACATGATATTCTTCATAAGAGAGATCTTCACTAGCACTCAAATATTCTGTGGGTATTTGTAGGCACTCACAGACACTTCTTCAGTTGAGAGACATGGAACACATTGTGCACATCTGACAACTGCGGTGGCAATTCCAATTGATAGACTGCTTCACCTCCCTTATCCATAATATTGACGGTCCAATGAACCTAGGTGCGAGTTTGCCTCATACCTTAAAACATCATAAACCTCTCATAGGTGACGCCATGAGGTACACATAATCCCCAACTTCAAAATTCAATTCTCTTCACCTATGGTTAGCATAGCTCTTCTGCCTCGACTTTGTAATCCGCAGGTTCTCTCTCACCATATGAACTTGCCTCTTGGCTTCTTGCAATATGTCGGATCCAAAAACCTTCCGTTCACCCGTTTCATTCCAAAACAATAGGGTTCGGCACCTATGACTATATAGCATCTCAAACTGTGCCATTTTCAAATTCTCTTGATAGCTATTGTTGTAGGAGAACTTGGCGTATGGTAGACTCTTATCACAACTTCTTCCATACTACAGAGCGCATGCTCTAAACATATCTTCAAGGATCTGATTTACTCTCTCAGTCTATCCATCGGTCTAAGGGTGATAAGCAGAACTAAAGTTTAAATGGGTATCTATGGTTTCATACAATCTTTCTCAGAACTTTGAAGTAAATTGGGTCCCTCTATCAGACACAATCCTCTTGGGCACTCCATGCAAACAGACCATATACATCTCTGCCAGTTGCGGTCCGGTGTAGGTCATCTTGATAGGTATTAAGTGAGTTACCTTGGTCAGTCGATCCACAATTACCCAAATGGAATCATATCCTGACTGAGTCCTAGACAATCTCACGTGGAAATCCATAGCAATTTCTTTCCACTTCCACCCAGGTACTTGCAAAGGTTGCAACAATCCAACGGGTCATTGATGCTTGGCCTTGACTCTCTGACATGTGTCGCAAAGGGTAACATACTTGACAACATCTCTCTTGATTCTGTACCACCAATAGGTTGCCTTGAGATCGTGGTACATCTTTTTCCCTCCTAAGTGAATGGAATAAGCAGACTTGTAAGCCTCTCAAAGTGTCTTATCCTTCAACTCGATGTTAGGCACACATATCCTTCCTTTGTACCACAACACACCATGGTCATCTTCCACAAATCCAGATGACTTCTCTTCCTTGATGTTACACTTTATCTCCTGGATCTTCTTATCTTCTAGTTGACCTTTCTGAATATCCTGAAGCATAGTAGAATCTACTTCCATCTCCATGATTTCCGTATTGGCCACAATCCTCAAATTCATCTTGTCAAACTCTTTGCACAACTCGAACGGCATATCCTCCACTACTAATTGACTCACATGAGACCTTCAACTCAAAGCATTGGCTACCACATTTGCATTTCCAGGGTGGTAGTTGATTCCAAGATTATAATCCTTGATAAGCTCCAATCATCTTCATTGCCTAAGGTTAAAGTCCGGTTGTGTGAAGATATACTTCAAACTCTTATGATCCATATAGAGTTCACACCTCTTTCCCATAAGATAGTACCTCCAAATCTTGAGAGCATGAACCACAATACCTAACACCAAATCGTGAGTTAGATAGTGCTCTTCGTGCTTCCTTAACTGCCGTCAAGCATATGCTACCACGTGACCATCTTGCATAAAGAACATCCTAATCCTTGTCCTGACGCATGACAATAGATCGAAAAAGGCTTCTCCATATCAGGGATCACTAACACTGGAGCAGTAGTTAGTCGCTTATTCAACTCCTGAAAACTAGCTTCGTAGGCTGGCATCCACTTGAACTTCTTATCCTTCCCAAGCAACTCGGTCATGTGCTTAGTTATCTTTGAGAATCCTTCGATGAACCTCCGATAATATCCTGCTAATCCAAGAAAACTCTAAATATCATTGACACTAGCAAGTGCATTCTAACTTAGCACATCTCGAATCTTTCTTGGATCCATAGATATTCCTCCTTTCGAGATGATGTGACCCAAGAAAGTAACTTGCTTCAACCAAAACTCACACTTGCTCAGCTTGACGTATAATCTATGGTCTCAAAGCTTCTTCAATACTAGACAGAGATGTTCTTCGTGTTCTTCTTCACTCTTAGAGTAGACCAATATATCATTGATGAACACCACAACAAACTTGTCTAGATACTCCATAAAGACCTTGTTCATCAGATACATAAAGTAGGTCGGGGCATTCGTCAATCCAAAAGACATCACCGTATACTTGTACAGATCATACCTCAAAATGAAGGCAGTCTTCAGAATGTCACACTCTCGTATCTTAAGCTGACGATATCTCGATCAAAGATTGATCTTAGAGAACACACACTCATCTCAGAGTTGATCAAATAGACCACCAATCCTAGGCAGCAGGTACTTGTTCTTGATGATAACCTCATTTAGAGCACGATAATCCATGCACATCCTTTGAGTACCATCTTTCTTTGGGACAAAAATCACAGGGGCTCCCCACGGGGATGAGCTAGGGCAAATGTAACCCTTCTCTAGCAACTCTTTAATCTGATCCTTTAGCTCAACTAATTGCTTAGCGACCATCCTATACAGTCTCTTATACATAGGCGCAGTACCAGGCACTAAATCAATCACAAACTCATTGTCTTGGTCAGGTGGCACACTTGACAATTCCTCAGGGCAGACATCGAGAAACTCATTGACCACTGGCACCTCAGGTCCTTGACTAGTATCCAACTAATTCAACTTCACATGGTTGGTGGCTCCTTTAGTTGTGACTACAGGCTCTGCAACATATTCCAATTCCTTTCCATCCAGGGCAGTAAGCTTGACAAACATCTTAGCAGAGTCTATGAGTACGTTGTGCTTGCTTAACCAATCCATTCCAAGAATGACATCAATGCCCTTTGATTCTAAGATAATGAGGTTGGTGATAAAGTCTAACCCCCTTATGTTAAGATTCTCATTTAGGCATAATTACCTTGCAGACATATCTCCTCCTGGAGAATTAACTATCATTTGGCACTTAAGCGGGGATATGGGCAGATTATACTTTTCAACATATATAGCAGATATGAAAGAATGAGATGCTGCAAAATCAAACAACACTACAGTAGAAGTGGCATTGACGAGAAACATAACAAGGACAACATCTGGAGCTTCCAGGGCTTCCTCCACAACAACATGATTAACTCTTCCTCTAGTGTAGTTCTACTTGACGGCAACAGGAACGGAGTTGGCACCACGGGTAGGGGCAGGTGTAGCTGCAGATGGCTGATTAGCATGAGGGCACAAGTTGGGGCATCTGTTAGCATAATGAGCTTTCTCTCCATAGGCATAGCATTTTTGATCAGCCTGCGATGGGTCCTAGGCAGCTTGGGTCCTCTGAACACTCTAATTTCCCACAGTAGGGGTCTGGAAGTTGTTGGGGCGCTAAATCACTTGATGTTGTGGAGTAGAAAATCCTTGTCCAGCTGACTGAGATCTCTGCTAAAACTGCGGCTAGGAAGGGCGAAACACAGGTTATGCTGAAGATGATGCAACATGTGGTCTAGAGCTATTGCCTGACTGATGTCGACGCACCAGCTTACGCTTGCGCTCCTTCACACTTCTGTGGTTCTCTAGCACAAGAGCTTTGTTTACCATTCCTTGCAAGTTGTCAAAGTTCCGGGCCTCCAAAGCGTAGGCCAATCCATCATCCAGACTAATCAGGAAACATTCCTGCTTCTTCTCATCAGTGTCTTCCTCATTGGGAGCATAGCGAGACAGCTGGGTAAACTTGGTGACATACTCATTTACTAACATGGATCCTTGCTTCAGATCCTAGAATTCCTTCTTCTTGGGCTTGATCACACATTGCGGAACATGGTGAGCACGGAAAGCAGCTCTAAACTCAGGCCAGTTGATACTCTCAGGTTCTCTATGAGCTTCTATGTAGGCATCCCACCAGTCAGCTGCAGGTCCTGATAGTTGGTCAGAGGCTAGCAACACCTTCTCACAATTGTTGCATTGCACTACTTGCAACTTCTTTTCCACAGACTTAAGCTAATCATCAGCATCCATTGACTCAACAGCGTGAGAGAAAGTAGGTGGATTGGTGCGCTGAAAGTCTGCAAGCCTGTCCCTTGACAGCGATGGCGGTGCTTGGGGTTGAACATTCTGCATGTTGACCATGGTCTGCTGCATGGTTTGAGGCATTTGAGCTTCCATTGTTAGCACTTGCTGAAGAGTAGGCAGAGGGAGTGGTAGGGTGGCAGCATTGTTGTTCTCCACGTTGTTCTTAGCGTTGGCATTGCGGTTCCTTGTGTTAGCCATCTGAAGTATGGATGTCGATGAGATAAAGAATACCCAAAAGAATGATAGCAAGGGGGAAGAGAGTAGTGGAAAATCCACAAGGATAGGGGATAGCTAAATAACTCAAACTAAATCTTATTAATAATATAGATAATAAAGGTGCGGTTGTGAGACAGGCCTCACAACACACCGACACTCAAACAAAAATCCAACTCAAACATAAAGCATCACGAACAAAGCAACTAACACAAAGGACCTCAAAAATGAATACTCGAATTACAAATCGACAATCTAAATGATTCCTAATGAACTATTCTTATTCCTAACTTAAGACTTAGACATCAGTCATCTGGATTCGGATACCACTCCTCCTCATCGTAGTCATCCGGGGTCGGGTCATCCAAGTCATCATTTGCCCTTGACGGACTCTCCTCATGGTCCCTCATAAGTACGGTGAAGAGAAGGGGCTGCACTGGCTCATGCTCCTCATCCGGGAAGATGATCTCTAGTGCCTTAGTGAACTCCTATTTCAGAATCAGCATCTCTGGTTCTTCTTCTTCCTCCGCAACATCTCCTTCATCATCATTGTCATTGTTGTCTTCTCCCATCCTGTCCAGTTCCATCTCAACGGCCATCTCCAAAACCAACTCATTGCAAGGCTGAATCCCCAGTTCCAAGCTCATGTTCTCCTGCTTCAGCTTCACAATAGCTTCCTCATGATGCTTGCAAAGAGACTCCAACTCTGTGATCCTTCGGTTGGCTTCTACTCCTTGGTCATTGAATTGACATATCTCCTTCGCCGCTTGGTCGAGTTTCCTCATTTAGAGCATGAGTCAGTTGCACTTGGTCCGGCAGACATCCCACATAGTCGCGATCTTCGATAGGCAGCACCACAACATCAACTCCTTCACGGGCTCGGCTTGGGAAGTGACGTTACTGGGAATGCTCCATCTGATCATCCTGCTTGTGACATAGCACGGCCAAGCTTGGCGGGCAGCATCACGTAATCCAGCTTTGAATGACATCCTCGGGGCAGTAGCTTCAATCACTTGGCGGGTGCAGCGGATGCGATCGGTAGTCGACTTCTCGTACATCACCACCCGTATGTTCCAAAAGTACATGGTTCCTTGCAGCAAGCTTGGTGTTCCGATGAAAAGTGGCGGCTCGCCATATCCACGCGATCGTAGTAACTTCCGTAGAGTCCTCGGAAAATATCCGGCAAGATGTCCATCGTTGTACAACTCCGTGGGCACACAGTTCCAATGTGGTGACATGCGAACATGCTTGCGAGTTGTAAGTTTCCACGTCATCTAGAAACGAGAAGGAGAGCAAGAGTAAATAACTGTTAAAAATTAGATTTGTAAATCGGAAGAAAAGATAAGAAATAGAGGAAAATATTTTTGCAAATGCTCGAAATAAGACTAAGGAAAGGACTCCGATAACTAGGCTAGCATTCCTATGGTTGACACGGCTCTGGTACCACTTCTGTCATACCTGGTTTTAAAACCAAAACCGAATACTCATCACATGTGTGCCTAGGAACAATATTTCCACACATATAGGCATAAGTGTTCACAGTAATGTCAAATGTCATAAATAAAATATTTATTATTACACGAATATTCTCTTTCAAAAGACTAAATGACTCTCACGACAGCAAAAATAGTAGAAGGCTCCATAATTCATAGGAATATGCAACTGGGGCAGCGCAAGAATATAACTCCTCGTCAAAGAATTCCATACCATCTCCATCTTCTGAGCAGCACGTTTTGAGTAGTAGAGGAAATAGCAGGGACGAGTACACTTATGGCTGGCACTCAACAAGTGTATGAAAATAAATGATATGTAGGCTATAATAACAAGGATAAAGTTGTAGTAAGGCTATAAGTAGAAAGTGCACCTACACTTGGCTCTCAAGTTATTAGCACTTATTTACTAAGTTGAAGTTGCAGGCTAAAACTACTCAATTAAGTTGCCACAAAGTATGATCCAGAAAGGGGACACTATGGATCATACGTTTCCACACAAGCTACACCAAAAACCATTCCACAACCAAACCATACCCAAACCTTCTAATCTAGAGAGGATCCCAGCCCGCTCATAACCGTGAGCTTGGCTATCATAATAGTTGTACACTTTGCAAATGTTAGCACCCTGTATCCACACGTAGTGATTTCATCACTAGCTAAGCGACTAGAAAACCTCCTTTTTGCCATTCTTTACACTTCCTTTGGTGTATGGCCCAGAGATCACTACATGCTATTACAAAGGTTTACTATGGGTTGTATGTCTGGCTTTGCTTAGGTAGTCATGATACCATCATAGTGCTAAGGTTTCCCGGGTAGTACGCGATAGCACGACCCCTCTTGCACCTTGCGGCCCTCAGGTAGGCTCGGTACCCTTCCCACACAACCGAGCAAGACACACTTCCCACAACACCCCTAATCAGTAAGCAAGGCATTCCATATCGGACATGTGGCGGCACCGGTTGTTCTGGGGAGTCTACTCCTAAGAACCAATCCTTAGCAGATTTGAGCATGACTAACCACTTCCCCTGACGGACTTAACCATCTCCATCAAGCCACATCTTGCTCAAACCATAGCATCGAACCTCTACCACGGTCAACTCACATATCGACATATGGAAGACCAAAACTCTCAACACTAAACCACAAGCCAAAATCAACATCATAAAAGATGGACAACTTATACAATAACTCAAGACTGCAGGGCTAAGCAAATCTATCCAACCATAAACCCAAATCCTAAAGGCATTCTATGTATAGGTAGTCAAATTAATGCATGTAGGCAAATATGTGAACTAGAGAGAGAAAGAGCATAGGTTCAACATGGGCAAGGATCACTTGCTTGGATCTCCCGCTAGTTGCTCAAAATCCTGGTCTTCAAGTTCTTGAAGGTTTTCGAGATCACCGTCTAACGATAGCGACCGGAAACAAGCAATACAAGGAAAAATAAATAAAATAGTACATTAAACAGTACCTAAAGTCTAAAAAACCATACTAAAATACTCTACATGATGCTACAAATGCGTGATTTCAAGAATCACTTAAATCGGAGCTACGGTTAAAAAGCTATGAAAGTTTAAAGTTAGCTGAGGGCCATAATATAATTAAATTAAAATTGAAGGGCTTTTATGTAAAAAGACATGGTTCTGGAATTTCTAAGAATTTAGAATTATTTTTCTTAAAGGAAATCAGTGGAATAAGCTCATAGCGCATAGAACGATGTCACACCCAAAAATTTCAAATTTTGAAATATGACTAAAATTCACTAAATTTTAAAACTTTATATCAATAGGTTAAAATTATTTTCTAGAATTCAGAAGGGATTCAAATTTATTTAGGCAAATGATTATTTGCTAAAATTATTAAATCAATTTAGGCTTTTATAATTGATTGTTGCATTCATGCTGACTTCCATTTATTCATGTATTGATGTGTGATCTAGAATTAGGTTTCGAATATAATTTGTTTGAATTCGATCAAAATTGGTTTAAATGTTCAATTCTAGAAATTAGAAACCCTCTTCTATATTCCCTTAGCTTTTTTGGTCCAAATTACCCGCAGCTAGTCTACTCTTTTTTCTTCATCTCGCCTCCTCTTTCCTCACCGGCCCAGCGTCGTGACCCATTTTTCCCATAGCGCCAGTCAGTCGCACCGCTGCCTTGCCCCTGTCTTTTTAGATAATTCCTTTTAAACCCAATCTTTTCTGCAAAGAAAATAATTCTAAAATCATTTCTAAAACTCCTTTTTACAAAATTATCTCTGACTCTTTATTTAATTTTTCGTGACCGAGTCTTCGGTACAAAAATAATTCTTTTCATTCCATAATTTTCT
>VSTD030001424.1:0-13189 GCA_008808055.3 Sporobolus alterniflorus | reverse complement strand
GCTTGTCTTGCTTGAGATCAAAGTCATTATGCTTGTGGTGCTTGTGCTCAAATTGCTACATCGCTTAATTTCATATCTATCTCCTTGCTACATGTTTGCTATCCATTAATGGTCTATTTGTGAGGATTAACTCTCATGTTTGGAAGTCTTGGCATCCTGTTGAGTATAGTTGTGCTAAATATTTGTTGGTATAATTTGTGAAGCACACTAATTTTGATTTTATGCATTGCATCTACTTCTCTTAGTTTGTGTTTGATGAGTTCATTGCCAAAGGGGGAGAGAATGTACAGAAAGTGGTAGAACTCTTTTGCTAACCGGGTGATTGAGAGAAGTTTCTTCAAACATGATAAATTCTACATAAGGGAGAGAGCTTGCATTGAGAAATTTAAGGGAAGTGTTGACTTTTTTCTTTGCTTTTTCATTTGTTGTTTGCCGCCTTCTTACCAATTCTTGGGTTGTGTGGTTTTCTCTTTCTAGATGACCATTTTTAGCTTGTCTTTGGTTTTTGGTGATTTAGTTGTGCTTCAATTGATCTTGAATCTAAAATTCAAACTTTGTGCATTTGGAGTTGTCAATGTACTCATCAAGGGGAAGATTGAGAAACCAAGTGGTTCGTGGCTTGGTTCATTTGTGTGATGAGTAATTGACTTGATTTAGTTTGAATTTAGATTTGGTGCATTTGGGTTGAATAAATATCTCCAGAATCATCCAGTTTATTGGCTTGGTTTATTTGTGTCCAAGTTTCATCCGATTTGGTGACCAATAGCTCAAAAATCAAGTTTGGGAAGAAAGGGATGGATTTTAGGAGAAAATCATATTTTTTAGAGACCTCCTACTGGACAATGTCTGACTTGATCCGGACATTGTCCGACTTGCAGTTTTGAGCTTCCAGAGACCTCTAGTCGGACAATGTCTGACTGACAGTTTCAGTCCGATATTTGTTCACTGTTTTGGCCGTATTTTGCTAACCGGGTGTTCGTTTGATCTCATTCTTCTTCCACTAGCTTCGTAATTTTATAGGAATCATTTCTATCCTATTGGTTAGTGTTTTCCATCAATTTATTTTAGGGTATTTTGCTTGGCATTTTGAACAAGGGACATAGGCCGGGTTCTTGTGAAATAATTTTATTTGGCTCTCGTTCACCCCCCCCCCCCTCCGGTCACCTCCTCGGTCCGTCACAGTCTGCCATGCCAGTGCATTCAAGGATGTCAAGAGCGAACTAGCACTGAGTGAGGAAGAGTCCATCTACCTGATGTTGTATGGAGACCCCAAAAAAATAGTGAAGAGGGTCGAGGTCCTTCATGGTGAAGTCAAGCTTTAGGGCGGATATGGTGTGCTGCAGGAACGATGTGCTAGATGCGGTGAGCACAATATCAACAACATAAAGTAACAAGTATAACGTATCAGCGCCACAATGGAAGATGAATAAGAAGGTGTCAGACTTGGCCTCAACAAAACCCAGAGTTAGGAGGTAGGTGGCAAACCGGATGTACCAAGCACGGGGCATCTGCTTTAGCCTGTAGATAGACTTGTTGAGGCGGTAGACCCGGTCAGGCTACATGGGATCAACAAACCCCATTGGCTAGCAGCACTAGACTGTCTCTGAGAGAGTAATGTACAGGAACACATTCTTCACATCAAGCTAATGGACAGGCCATGAACGTGAGATGGTCAGGGAAAGCACCGTGCGGACGGTGGCCATCTTGACCACCGGGCTGAAGGTCTCATTGTAGTTGACACCGGGCTGCTGGGTGACTTTAACTGTGCACTGCACATGTTGGTGAAAGTCTTAGCCAAGTCATCTATCTGTGTTGCTTTTGCTCTACTTGCCACTACAATGTCATCGACATATGCGAAGATGTTTCTCTGCATTTGGCTTTTGAGGATGGCCTTCGTCATCCTGCAGAACATGGGGTCAGCATTCTTGAGGCCTTCGGCCAGCCTAAGATAACAATAGGTGTTGAAAGGTATGATAAAGCTTGTTTTCTCTTCCTCCTCTTTGTGGAGCCAGATTTGATGGTACCTAGAGAAACAATCTAACAATGTCATTATTTCGCACCCTGCAACTGAATCTACCACCTTGTCAATTCTTGTAAGCGGGAAATCGTCCTTCGGACAACACTTGTTAAGGTCGGTAAAATATGTACATATTCCCCATTTGTCATTCTTTTTCTTGACCATCACAAACATTCACTACCCAACTTGGATATTGGGCCTCGTGCATGAACCCCACATCCAATAGCCTTTGAACCTTCGACTTTTATGCAGCAACTTTTTCATCAGACATCTTACAGAGCTTTTGTTGTTTGGGTTTTGCGGAGGGGTTGACATGTAGCCTGTATTCAATTATATTTCTGCTGACCCCCGTGAGATCGGAAGTTTGCCATGCGAATACGTTGTTGTTTTTGTCTAGAAACAAAATTAGCTCTGCCTCTTCACTTGGTGACAAGTCCTAGGAAATCATCACTGTTTTGTTAGGTACCCTAGGGTCTAGCGGAACTCTTTTTGTCTCGCACTACGGTTCAACGGTTGGCTTGTGTGCAAAGGCCTCTTTGCTCTTGCTTGCACCTGTATCATTGCAGCTTTTTGTTTTTTGTACTTGGCCTCTGGCCCCTTGGGATGAGTCTTCGGTCGGAGGATCTCTCGTAGGTCTCTTTTTGGATTGCATTTCATGGGGTTTTTTTTGAGCTCACGAGCACAATGGGTGCCATGTTGGGATTCGATAGCCGAGGGCTAGCGAATTCCAACGAAGGTGTAACAAAAACAAGGAACTCAAGAATAGGACACACGGCAAACGACACATAAATTTCAATAAATCTTTCATCACCCCGAGCTGAGTGATCGTGCAGGTCTATTTATAGTGAGAGATCAAGGGTCTTATTACAATATCATAAATGCTCCTAACGACCTACCCCATCAATAGAGTACGCGGTCAGGTGGTAATCCAGACTATTGCATTACAGGGCCACTTGTTGACACTCTAATGAGGTGCGACCACATGCGGACATTGGCACGGGAAGCTTCGCTTGATCATCGGCGCGATACCTTTGGCTCGTGGCCTCCACTTACGTAGTCCTACGAGCCTTTGTCTTGTCAGCCATTTGTTGCCTCCACATGGAAACCTCCTGCACTTCCAACCTCCTGTAAAACTCAACAAACGCTCCTTTTGAGTAAGCGAGGGTGTTATGAATCAAAAAACCTGACTTGCGGGGGTCACTGCCGGTACCCTTCGTGCGGAACCAAAGGCTCACCCCCAACACATGACATGAGGTGATGTGACATGCTACTTGAATTTTTAGAATTATTTTTCAATGGAGAAATGTGACATGGCATGAGGTGATTTCCTTGAATTTTTAGAATTTTTTTCAATGTAGAAAGATGATGTGGCATACTCCTTGAATTTTCAAAAAATATTCTTCAATGAAGAAAGATGATATGACATAAAATGATGTGGCATGGTTGCATGTTGAGAGAATTGAGATTGATGACTTGCAATGGGTCAAAGAAATATAAGTATACTAGTTTATAACCTCGTGCGATGCTGCGGGATTAATAGCTTTGATTTTATGTAATTTTTAGTATATACATTCATAGTATAAATATTATTAGGATCAACTTGTGGTAAAGTTTCTTATGCACAAAAAATTTGCCACTATTTTTACATTTATGAGAAGAACTCAAGAATGTCATGCAACATGTCTACGAATTGAACTTCATAATTTTTTTGTACATCAAACCGCCGGTGAAGAAATGTTCTTCCAAGAGCAAGAAAGGGTCATTATTTTTTGAATCAAACTCCTACTTGATAGAGTTGCTCATGAATTGTTTGGAGTCAAATGACAGAGCCTTTGTTGGGAACACACCAAACAGTTCAATGAAGGTGACATAGTGTAGTGTGGCCAAGTCTGTTTTGGTGCATGATTTATAGAAATAACTCATTGCCACCAAAGATATGAAGATCTCACTAAGACAAATGATCAAAATAATTGAAATGAATATTTTGTATGAAGAATGGTATGGAATTGTGAATACAAAATATTGAAATACGAAGATACTTCATTAAAATTTCACTCAAATGGGCTCCTCCATGTGACATTGAATCTAAATTTTACCTAAATGGGCTCCTGCACAAAAATATTAAATAAAATGTAATTGTACGAAAGCTCAGGGTCCATGTCATAGAAAGGGAATGGTCTCATTTTTATGTTTTGAAATATTTAGGTCAACAGGGTTATATTTGGAAAAAGTGATAGGGTTTGAAAACCCAAACCCCTTCCCAGGGCAACTCGTTCGCAACCCACTTGACATTGTTTCCTACTCGCAACCCACAACAGCTTGGATCTAATTCATGCACAATAGT
Organism: Sporobolus alterniflorus; assembly: GCA_008808055.3. Classification (NCBI taxonomy): domain Eukaryota; kingdom Viridiplantae; phylum Streptophyta; class Magnoliopsida; order Poales; family Poaceae; genus Sporobolus; species Sporobolus alterniflorus. The sequence continues at coordinate 8,828 of VSTD030001424.1, read as the reverse complement.
CCGGTTCAGCCCACAATACCTTGCCACTGACCTGCCCCATGCCTGGGCCATCTCGCCGCGCTGGGCCTATAATTTCACAAGTCGGCTGGTGGTCGTCCCACTACCATTGTATAAGCCCTGTCCCACTAAACCTACCAAACGATAGGACCTGTGCATGGCCCAGCTCGACGCACAGGGTCCAGCATTTACACGTAAGCCCGATCTCCTCGTAATGAGGTGACTGAAGTGTGGAGAAGTTTTTGGTGAACCCGCTGCATGAAGCCATGGACCAAAGCTCATGACGCGGCTTAAGGAATCTAGGTGTGCAGCCATTCCGGCAGGTGTTGTCGCTGCCAGGGCATGGGGAGGGAAAAGAATTGTTTTGGAAGGTAACTGAGAACATTTAAGGGTGGATAACGAATGCATTACACTCGACAGCAATGAAGGGGTGTGGTGTATCAGAGAAACTCGTCCGGGCAGTGCATGAAGCTTGGAGGCTGATGGATGAGGTTAGGAATGGTTGCGGTGATGACAGCCCAGGGCTATGAACAACTTTTATACCGCTGAGGTGGTGGGAGATGGCACATCAGAGAATCGGATCGGCCGGCAGCGGTCATGCTTGAATGTGATGTAAATCTTTCTTGTTGCCTGGCTTGGCGGAGTAGAAATGGTGATCAGTGGAGTCGTTGGGGTCTTCATGGTGGGAAGGTGAAGCGAGGAGGCCCTGTTGCCACGGCGGCTGGGAAACGGCGCTTGATTTACTTGTCGTCGGAACCTTAATCGACTACCATTTCAGGAATTAGCAAATGACCGAAGAAGAAAGAAATCGTAGCCTATGTGGATAGGTGGCATGCTTCGAGAATTGCTACAATGAACCTTAGTTAGTTTCCTCTATATATCTAAGTAGCTATGTAGGGATATTAATACTTCATTGAAAATTAAAGAAAAAATATTACTAATAACATGAAACACCAAGAGATGTTATATAAATAGATAGGATGAAACATGAAGTTTAAAATACTATAATTTACAAATCCTATAAATTATTTTTATTAATTGTGCAAGCATATGCTATCAATATTTGGAGAAAATTACAACTGGAGATTTTCAATTTCCCTGGAGGTTTTTTCTGGGTCATCAAGTTTTGTAGAGAAAATTAAGTTGTTTAACAAAATTTCAAAAAATATGCAAGTGTGATCTAGTTTTGTTTATCTTATCAGGTAGAACACAACAATGAAAACGGAATTTAAAATGGATATTATATGAGTGAGATAAATTATTTTAAAGTTTTTTTACCATGCACGATGTTGTTACAGCTGATGCTAGATGAGTACTGATATTGCATGTGATAATTGGTTGCTAATGTGTCATACTTGCACGTGTACAGAATTGCATTAAATAACTCTATATAGTTAGATGGGATAGGATTCTGCATGTTTTGTCAATAATCATAGTATCAAAAGAAAAATGTGGTGGTTCCAAAACAAGCAGAAACCACATTTTTTGGAATACGCTCTACTATTGATACAATTTGATATCATAACTGCAGAGCTTCAAATAGCAAATTCAGTAACAGGCTAGTATCCCTAGCTAATCCATGCATGGAACTGAAGCAGGGTTATCATCTAAGTGAAGTATACCACTTTTTCTCTATATACTAAGATATATTATTAGCTACTATGTACTGATTAATTGCACCTAAAAGCATAATCTTACGATGGAACGTGGACAGTTCACTTATAATCTAACATTTCTCTAATGGCATGTTAACTACTCTACACCGATCAATCACACCCAACAGCTTAAGCGGATGAGAAGGTGGATAATTCACTTATAATCTAACACATATCATGAAACAATAATCTTCCAACATATATTAATTTGCAATATCACTGAAGTATTTTTCTGACAAGTATTACCAATCCATAATAATGGAGTAACATTACAAATTTGCAAATGTTCGACAAATAGTGCATAAAAGTCTTTAACACCGTGATGCTCCCCTGCTGCCAGTGATGCTGGTGTCCCTTTCCTGCTGTTGCTGATCGGACACCTTGATTCTCGCGATGCGATCCGAAGCTGGAGTTGAATACCAGCGTCGGATGTATAGCAGCGTTGATAAAGTTTCCGCACTCGTAAAAACAGTAACACTGGAGTAACACAACAGATTAATTGCATTCTTTCAATAGAGAAAAGCTAAATATGTATCCACAATAAAAAAAAGTCCTCTTAAGGATCTATATGAAACCACAACATATTCACGACCAATGGATGTCCACGTCACTCACAAAATATCGACCGTCGGATCAGTTGATCAATGGTTTTGGATACATGTGAAGGCTATTTTACAAATAAGTCATTGTGTTTTACAAAACTCAACCCATAGTTCTAAGATCATGCGGCATAACTATTTTACATATAAACCCTTGACTTTTATTAAAATTATCCTATGTAGTCCAATAAGTATTGCATGTATCATTTTGCAAATAAACTCCTAAGTTTTTATAAAATCAATCTGCAGTCCATTTTTAAGGAAATTTTACTTACAAACCCCAAACAGTTTAAAGTCTTTAAGATTTGGTCCAAACTACATAAAAATCATTTATAAATCCTTCTAAAATTCATCTAAACTTTTGCAATACATATAAAATCAAATATAACTTCAAAAAATTAAAAGTTAATTATATTCATATCCTATTATCTTGCTCCGAATTCTAAAATTATAGATACTAAATCAAACCTTATGTACTCTAAAAAATAGAAAACTAACAGCTCGCTTACCAGCTCATGTTTCCTTTTCAAAATTTGTTTTCCTTTTTTCCAGAAAAATGAATACAACTTATAAAATTCATAACTAATTCAAGTCCGAATTTAATGATTTTTGTCCAAAAAACTTCTAAAATCAAACTCTAGCCAATGAAATAAACGTTTGAATGATGTGTTGATGTATAGATGCATTGCCAATGACTACCAAACTGACATTGGTTAGTACATACTTTGCTATCAGCAATGAGGTATAGCATTGCACCATCATAAAATAGGCTCATAAATATAAAAATAAAATAGTTTGGTAGACTAAAGCAAACTTGTTCAAAAGTTCTCCTGGAGGGATCCAATAATCCTACATATTTATGAGTAGGCCACAAACAGGTGCATCCAACAAAAGTAAATAACAAATCAAGCGTGACAACGCCGCACGTTTTTCTAGTTTATATAATTAAACAAACACTCATAAACTATCTGCAGAACTAAACAATCGTCCCTTATTCAATCACATCCACCGGGTGAAGTATATGGTTGATTACAGCAGCATTGAAATAAATGTACTTATGTCATCCATGTCATTTTGTGTTTGAGATTTTCTCATAAACTCATGCTCATGTGTAGTGTGTAGTGGCCCTGCGCGCGCACCGTGGCTGTTAGGCTCGAGCTTGACTCCATTGCAGCAGGGGCTGAGCTCGCCAGCACACCATGGCATGAGGGAAAAGAAAGTGCTGTAGCATTTTAACTCATGATATACCAACAAGGATTTGCAATGTTGTGAGAGGAATTATCCAAAAAAAACTAATACTCCACCATTCTTAAATTAATGTTGTTATTGATTTTTTGAGTTACATTCAAAATTTTATTTTATTTAAAAACATTTAAAATTTAGCATATATTTTATTATGATTTGTTTAATCACTAGAAACAAAACATAACTTATTATTTTATATATTTAAACTGATATTTTATAAATAAGATGAATGATTAAATATAACTAAAAAATCAATGATGATAATAATTTAAGAATAGAGGGGTATGAATTATTGATGAGCATATATAGGAAATTACTCAAATCTACCGAAGGTAAATTGTCTTTCCTAGCCACAAGATATCGTAGCAAAAAGGCAACCAAGCCTATAGCAATTTGGGGAATCAGGAGGGGGGAAAACGCACCGTTTCTTCACTCGTTCAATGAAGCAGGTGGAAACCTCATGAGTGGTCGAGTTACTGACATCCAATACAAGACTAGCATGATCGTAGAACAACCGTACGCGGTGGTGCCACTCCCGAAGAAACCAGCCGATGCCCATGGGTACCGCGAAGACTGCAGCACCGAGGACTGCGGCGCCCGCGGAGACGGTGGCGCCCCGCCGCGCGTTGAGCACGACCATAGAGGCCGCTCCGGCGGTGATGGAGCTCCAGTCGTCCTCACTCCGGCGCACGCGGGAGATCGCGGTCTCCAAGGCACAGAAGATGGCGCAGTAGCCGCCGAACCAGCCGGCGACGCGGGGCACGTTCGCACGGACGGCGCATGCGCCGCCGGCTAGGCCCCCGTCGCCGCGGAGGCCCCTGATGAGATGGTAGACAGTGCCGCCCGACGCGCCGAGCAGAAAGCCGCCGCCGACGTAGCGGATGTGCCGATCGCGATGGTCCGGGATCCTGCCGTACGAGACAAGCATGCTTCTCCGTGCGTAGGAGCCGGCGGCGCTGGCAGGTAAGATAGGAACTTTTTTTTTAATATACTAGGTAAGATAGGAACTGAATCAATCGAAATCGACGGATTAAATAGGGGACAACGACTTCAACTGTGTGCTGGGCTTTGGGACATACAGTATTTCGTTTCGTTTCGTAAGCAGTTGGGCCTACTGACGTCAGATAAGAAGCCCAACTGCTTGATGCAGGGTGTGACCCATGTTCTTGGAATTACAATAACTAGTTGCAGTTGAAGCCTGTAGCAGTGCAGCTTCCTCTTAAAAGAAAATTAATGATAAAAAATAGCTGCCAAAGTTATGTGCCTTTTACCTTTCTTTTGTTATGTGCTGTTTTTCGATTCTCCTTTTCTGGCTTGGTCTTTTGTAATCCTAGCTGCATGTAATCCTTAGGTTGTAAACCTACTGCTACCTTAATGAATAACAGAGTTCTTGCTGTATTTCTTTTTGAAAAAAAGATATGTGGACAATGTCAAAGGTACTACGATCTAACCAATTAATACTTCACAGCACATGTCTAGATAGGTAGCATAGCGTTGTCATGAAAAATTCGACAAAAAAAGAGAAAATAAATCACATGTTAAAAAGATTTGTAACTACAAGAATGGCTGCATCAACCATAATAAAGGAAACCGGGAAAGAAAAATGTTCCACGGCTGTAGAAAACCTATTCTGTCAAAGTGTTTTTTGTCCACAGAATTACGCAGCATACGCTGAAATAGTACTGTCAGGTCCTGCTCAATTACCTCTCTGTCGAGAAAATAGTAGTAGTTCAGTGCAACTGAAGCAACAATTAATTCCTAGTTCCCTCTCTTAAAAGAAAATTAATGATAAAAAATGCTAGCGGCAACTGGTTGGGGGGGCAGATGCGGAAAAATTGGAGTAATTAAAAAAACATTGCCTCACCGGTACTTTGGCTCCAACCACAGTCAAGAAACAGTAATAGTTTTCATTGTCACTGGATATCACTGATCGTCCACAGAAAAAAACAACTGAAAAAGTTTTTTTAGATAATGGAAGCAGTTGTTGGATGATTGCAAAGACCAGACACACATGTTGATCACCTTCCTGACGAAGAAACTCGTGTTCTTTCGTCACTTCATCCAAGTGGCAGTGGCTGCAGCAACCGGTGCCAAATCGAAGCCAGAATAGGGGTTGGCCGGCAACTCTCCCAAATAAGGAGCAATTTTTTATGAGTTCAGCAAGACAACCAACAACCCTATACGGTTGTCGAACCTCAACAAGGAGACGTACGGTTTGTGACTGAAGAAGTCATGTTCAGATAGAGGCCTGTGGTGTTGGATCTTATACGAACGGATCGTCCGGGTTAGCACTAGTTAGTTTCAGTCTTAGGGAATGGGTAGATAAATCTTGAGCTAAAGCTCGAGCTTAGGAGGAGGGAGAGAGGCACACGTTAGGGCTTGATGTCATAGTCGATCTGGAGGCGGCGCCGATGATGGTGTACGGACTTCGGACTCCGGCGATGGCAGTATCGATGTCGTACAAAAGAAGACTGCGGTGGTAGTGGGGAGCACCATGGGGATCGGACCCATTCTTAGATAGATGGTTGGCCTCGATGAACTATGGCCCGCGCGCCTCTTATACTGGCGCTGGCGGCAGGGGCCCACTACCCCTCAAAATAGGGGCGTCCCCGATCAGGACAGGGCGAGTGGACTTGTTCCCTCTGACCATGTCTCGAGCTGGAGATCAAACTCCAACATTTTCCCCCTTGATCTCCATGGATCAAGACTAAACTCAAAACTTAAAACTAAACATAATATCAATTCCTCGATAGATTACTGCATAGAGCATGCCACATCGAAATAGTCAGTTATGTACAATCAGACTTAACGTCTATAACACACTTTTCTATTTCGAAATCAAATCTTATACTTCATTTTGGGCACTTAGCATCCAAAGATCATAGACTCTACTATAAAACACATGTCGATTGTGGTTCTCTGAATGCACTGGGTAGTAGGCCTTTGATTAGTGGTACCACAAGTACTTACTTGCTCAAGACTTATGATTTGATCTTGAATTTTCTCCTTTCACAACACAAAACTAATCTTAATCATGATGTGTTTGGCACAAACACATTCCTTGTTGTCATAGGAATAATGTACTGCTTGCACATTGCAGCAGTTGTTACACCACAAAAAGTGATACAGTGACGAACACTAACCCGAGTCAGATTTTCTGGGTTATTTTATCGGCCGGGTAGACCAAATCAGGTAAAATGCCGATAAAACCGTGCAAGTCGGTTGGATAAGGTTTAAACTTGGTTTTAACCAACAAAAGGGAGATGGGCTTACAAGGTTGGCGTTGGCAAAGCCTCACAAAGAGCTAGCAAGAGGTTACCCAGTCGGGTAAGAAAATCGGCTAAGGTCGAGTACGTGATCGGGTCAAAAGTTACTCGGCCGGATAAGCCTCGGGTAAGGCCGGGTACGTGATCGGGTCAAAAGTTACCCGGCCAGGTAAGCGCTTGAGTAAGGCCAGGTTAATCCCGATCGGATATGACTCGGGTAGCGACTCGGGTAAAGCTCCGGGAAGCATGCTCGGGTACAACTCGAGTAGCGACTCAGGTAAGGTTCCGGGTAACACACTCAGGTACGACTCGGGTAAGGTTCCGGGTAGTGACTCGGATAAGAAATCGGGCACCATCTCGGGTAACAATCCGGATAAGTGTCCAGGTAAGAAATCAGGTAAGGAGTTACCTGATCGGGTAAAAACTCAGGTAAGAAGGCCGGACAAGACAAAAATGTGCAAGACAAGGAGACCTCTTTGCTTTGGGTAAGAGACCTTTTTGTATACGGGAACATCAAGTTTATACAAGACCAATTCAACAAGGAGATAAAGTTGAGTCTGAGTCAAATAAAAAGGGTCAGTCTGAGTTGAAGGAGGAGATCTAAAGGAGTCTGAGCCAAGGAGAATTCCAAGATAAAGGACTCAGTTTAAATCAAGACCGAGTAGGATAAAGATCAAGAGTTCGAGTTGGTTTAAATCAAGCAGTCTAAGCGAAGAAAAGGATCAAAGAATTTAGTTTAGTTTAAAGACCGAGTTGAGGAAGAAATTGAGCTAAGATAGAGTCCAAGAATGAAGACCAAGTCAAGTTAGAGTCCAAGTAGAGATCAAGATAGAGTTCGGGAAGATAAAGTTAGCAAGATAAAGTCTTTATAATCAAGAAGTCAAGTTGTAAAGAGATAGAAGTCAGTTTGAAGAGTTATAAAGAGATAGGAGTCGAGTTGTGTATATAAACCCAAGGTGAATGCGCCAAGGGACATCAAGCAAACAATCAATCAATACACTTTTTTTTCTCGCATTACTTTTTCTTAGTTTTACTAGTTTTCTTAGTTCGTAGTTGCTTTAGCTACCCTTTGTTGCTTTGAAGAGAAAAGCATTTGCGCTAACCTTATGAGATAAGGTTCTACCAAGTTCCACGCAAGCCATCAAGTTTTCGTGCAAACATATTTTGGCGACTCCGCTAGGGACGACATTCACATGTGGATCATTGTCTGAGTGTCGCTGATAATCGGTGATCTACACCGATTAAGAAGGATCATGATGAACTTAAAGGATGGTGGAGCCTGGACAGAAGTTGGGCCTCACAATATGATCGGGGTGGTGATGGAGGATCTTCCCGAAGCCGAGAAGATTGCACTCGAGAAGGAGCTCGAGGAGGAGATGGCGACTGCAAGAAGGAGGAAGCTGGCGTGTTTTCAGAAGACACGCACTGGGGTGATCAAGAAAACCGTCCCGGTCGTCACGACTACCGTGACTACGGCTATGGCATCCACGGTAACTCCTAACATGACTCCTAAAGAGTTAGTTAAGTTCATGGACGTTGCAGTAGCTAGTAAGTATGGTAACGATCTTTCTAACCTTACGCGTGTTATTACCGATGATGTGCGTAATACGTTAGAGAGTTTTAAAACTGATCTACAAAACACTTTGCCTAGGCAAATTAGATCGGTTGTAAAACAAGTACATGGTGAGTTGGAGGGTAAACAACTAGATCTTGCTCATAGCACACCTTACACGGTTGCATCGGGTAACACGGGGTTTTAGCAAACACGAGCACACCACACCCGGGGAGCACTTCGGGTAATGTTATTTATGTGGAAATTTCCAAATCAAGGAAATCAACCAACTAATGAGCTCAAAAAATGGTAAAATCACATTACCAAAAGTAAATCTTAAAATAATAACTTAATAAGAGAATACTTAAGACAAGTATGATAGTAGCAGAAGCTTAAATAAAATTTCTAAGCTCAACAAACAGTAATAAAAAATTTACTTCCCTTATTCTTATCAATTTTCCAATTAAACCTTCACGTTGGATCCAATCCAATTAGAAAATTGATACTCAAAATC
>VSTD030001423.1:0-13189 GCA_008808055.3 Sporobolus alterniflorus | reverse complement strand
GTGGCTGCCTCCTGTGCACTATGGAGGGGAGGGAGGAGGAGCCATGGGGGAAGGAGTGGAGCTCAGCCCAGCTGCTTCGTTCTCCCTACTGCTACACTTCTCTATTGCTAGTGTGAGGAAGAGAAGGAAAGAGAAGGGAGAGAAAAGAAAAGAATAAAGGGAAGGGAAAAAGGAAAAGGAAAAAATAGGTATATTTTCCAAATCTGGAAATTTTCTGGGAGAAAAGTAAAAGACAATTTATGGGATTGCTCTAAAATTTATTTTTGTAAAATAAATAAATAGGTCAAATTATAATTAAATAAAATAGAGGGGCTTATCTTTAATTAAATTAAAACAAATGGACTAAGATATAAATTATAGAAATTTCTGGAATCAAAAGAATTATTTTGTACTAAAGACTCAGTCAAAAATAATTAAATAAAGAGGATGGGGATTTTTTGAAAAAAGGAGTTTCAAAAAAGATTTTAGAATTATTTTACTAAGAGAAAAGATCGGGTTTAAAAAGAAATTATGTAAAAAGGCGGGGGCAAGACAGCGGTACGACTGGGCTCACGTAATGGGAAATGGGCCACGACGTTAAGCCAGAGTGGGAATGGGAGACGAGATGGGGAAAGAAAAGCAGGCTGGCTACGGGAAGTTGGGCCTGAAGAGTTAAGGGAATATAGAAAAAGGGTTTCTAAATTTCAAATTTTAAGTTTTAAATAAAATTCAATCAAATTGAAATGAATTCTATTCAAAACCCAATTCTAGAGCACACACCAATACAGAAATAAATGCAAGTTAGCATGAATGCAACAATTAATTATAAAAGACTAAATTGATTTAATTAATTTAGAAAATAATCTTTCACCTAAGTGAAATGGATTCTCTTCTAGATTCTAAAGGTGGATTTTATTCTATCAAGAAAAAGTTTTAAAAATTAGTGAATTTTAGTCACATTCCAAAATGTGAAATTTTGGGGTGTGACTAGACTACCCCCTTAACAAGAATCTCGCCTCGAGATTCTAAGGAACAGAAAAGAAAAGATAGCAAGGAATGATTAGGAGATAATAGAATTCACGAGAGATGTACCGGGCACCATGGTTGGGGTGTTCTGAGCTTCCTCCATAGTCACTTGATTCACCCTTCCGCGAGCGTAGTTCTGCTAAGCTTGGGTTGGGGTAGAGCTTCCATTGCGGGTTGGCGGTATTTCTGAAGTAGCATCTGGTGTCAGAGGAGGACGTGAACGTGGGTGGGGCATGAATTAGCGAACTGACCCTTCTGTCCACAATTGAAGCATTTCGTGCGCGATGGGTCCTGGGTTGATGTCTGGTTGGTCGAGGTCCTTTGAGCACTATGATTACCACGTCAAAGTCTTTACTCCCTCGCTTGATTCCCCCTCTTAAACACCCTCCTTAACTCTCCCTCGGCAATCAATGGTGTGAGCCATTAAACACTTACCGTTACTCCTTGGCAACCGCCTCCCCAACGTCCCTCAGCCCCTATAAAAGGGCGAGCACCACCCCTGGCCTTCACCGAACCTCTTGCTCTAACTCTCAAGCTCTATCCCACTCTCTAGCGCCCGCGAGATGAGAAGCTCCCCACTGCCATCTTCCGCCATCGCCACGCCGCCTCTCTACCGCCGGCCGTGCCCCAGTGAGCCCCTCATCGGCACCACCTCATTGTCCTCTCCCTCTCCGTCCTCTGCTAGCAAGCTCTGAAGCCCCGCAGCACCCGGTGCGCTGAGGACTGGTGAAGTGCCGCTGTGCCTCATGTCTACGCCGCCCATGGTCCACCATGAACCGACCGTGCCGGCTGTCCATGGCCTTGTGGGCCTAGTTCGCGGGATTTACCATTCAAAAATAATTCCAGAACTCATAAATCCTTGCAATTTTACATGGATCCCCCTAACTTTGTTGTAAATTGTGCCACGGTCCGTGAGCGTTTGGAAACCATACAACAAGACCCTCGGCTTCTAAAAAATATTTACTAATAGGTCCTAGATCACTCCAAACACTGCAAAAATCCAGAAAAATTTACCAAATTCCGCAAGAGCCCTGTCTTTTGTGCCAAAGACCCTCGAACAACTCAAAAAATTGCAGAATTACCCAAAAACCTCCTGAAAAGATTGTTTTGCCCCTGGAAGCTTCTAAAGCCTATATCTTCTGATCCTAAGCTCCGTTCAGCATCATTCTTGAGCCCAAAATCTCAGAATTCATCGCTCTTTCTATTCTTGCATTCGTACATGCCACTTGGTTGTTGCATTATATTTATTTGTTTATTGTGTGCTTTGCGTTCAGAAATTTAGAGCCAGAGTCGATGTTCGAGGATTTCCAGGAGCAGGTCTTTGGAGAACCCACGGTTTTCTTTAGCAGGCAACAAAGCAAGTGTCCTTTATCAATGTTGCACCTATTATTTTCCTGTCTATTCTATAGTATGTAGAAATTGCATGATAGGAGTTAGCTTGCACACACCTATGCTAGAAACAACTAGAACTTTGATTGATTACTCCTTGGTAACCCCATAGAGTAGAATGGTTAGGGTATTTTTGGGTAGAACTGCTTAGCCTTGCAAGAATCTGGTCTGGGTTTGGGTAACACACTAGTACCTTATTTTTCCATCCATGTTGTCACTCGGTATGCTAGTACCTTGTTTCCCTATTAGTATGGAGAATAGGGATTTGGGGTGACGGGTTGGAACTGTGTTTGGTGGATTCTGACAGTTTGGGGCTTTGTTCGGTGGACTCCAGAAGCCTGTGGTTAGTCATCATACCCAAATCTAAGGACCGGTTCATGGAGTGACCACCCATGATAACAGTGCAATCATGAGCCCACATGGGTACAACCTACAGTAGTATGTGGTAGAGGCTAGTTTGGCGTACCAACCAGTGGTGTGGATTGAGCGAGGCTCTTGGGATCCATCTGGTTGGCAATGAGTGGGTAAATGAGTGGACTCTCCTAAAAACCACACCGCGCAAGAGGGGGGCCTTGGCGATATGGACTGACACCTCTAATGAAACCTCAGTGGGTGTGATGCAAACAAGATTAAGCCATTGAAAAGCGTTGTAGTGATATCCTAGCGCACACCCCGGAAGTGTGTAAAGGTATTCCGTTGGATCAATGAGTGCCTGACTTCCAAGGATAATCACGACTCATGCAGAATGTGTACCACCTCTACAGAGTGTAAAACTGTTATGACAACTGTGCTCATGGCCATGAACGACATGGACCCTCACATGATTAGAGTAACCTAGGTTGGTATGGTTGGGAGATTGGGAGTTGGTCAGTCTTGTACCTTAGGTTGTGCTACTGTAGTGGACTCAGTGGTTTGTTCGATGTCGCGTCTCGAGGAGAAGAGCTTTTGGCATTAGGCATAGCAGCCTGGCAAAGGATGCAACCACCGCTTTCTTCAAATCTAAAACCACTGTCAGCCTTTCCTTCTCTAAAGCCCCTATGTCATGATTTTCCTATACTTGCTGAGTAGCAACCATAAGTCTACTCAAGCTTGCCTTTTGTTGCCATAGATGAAACAACAGGATGGAGTCCAGAAGTCCAATTCGAGCAAGAGGAAGAAAGCTAGGCTAGCCTCTACCTTAGTCATCGCATGTGGAGTCTAGTTCAAGCCATGCTTAGAATAAATGTTGTAATGCTGCTTGCTCTATATTCTTTTTCAGACCCAAGGGTCATTTTGTAAGAGATATACTCTAATGATGTTGTAATCATAACATTGTGAATTGTTTACCTTACTGTTGGTCGTACGTGTGATTTGAACATCCTAGGCATGCATATGGAAGCTTTGATTCGCCTCTTTCAAAACTGGGGTATGACAGGTGGTATTAGAGCCAATGTTGACCCTAGGACACCGATCAAGCAAGCTTGGATGTTTATAAGGACTCATAATTGCCAAAACTTTTTTCAAAAATTTTATTTTAGCCTTGTCTTTGTTTACACGAGTTATTTCAAATATTGTCTTACACGCTTCTACTTCTAAACTCTAGATGGTTCACATTCCTCATACCGCTCACAAGAGCACCGGAGGTCACCTTACCAGTGGGCAGTTGGCACCCTACGGTACCCCACGCCAGCGGGAGGAGTATGTTGAGTTGCAGTAGCTGGAGCCTATTGAGCCACAATAGGACGTGTCTGCTGAGCCACAGCAGAAGCAGGAGCCTACTGAGCTGCATCACGAGGAGGATGTCATCCACAGCCAGGGTGACTTGGACTCAGAGCCATAGCCCGTTCGAGGAGCTTTAGATTTCTACTCCTACGTTGAGGAGTGATCGACTGTTCCCACACAGCTTTGCGGTCTGCTGTTCTAGTTGGGCATCACCAAGGCCCCATAGTACAAGGTCAAGAGTATTCCTAGGTTAGGGCGCATGGAGTTCACCCGCATGCTTGTCCCACCCCTCATGTGACTTGTGCTGAGAAAGTGGCCGAAGCTGCTTAGCAGGCACTGATGAGCTGGAACCACTCTCGGCACCGTGACTTGAAGCACTCTATCTACGCACTCTACCCTCGGAGGAAGAAGGATGCTTTCAATATCTCTGAAGTCGACCCGCAGATCTTTAGAGGAGTGATGTCACATAGGATGAGTCTCTCACTGGCCCTGAGCGACCATCTTGTTGCCGCTTAGAGGGAGGTCCACTACCTTCACACCCGGCTACCAGACACAGAGGACCCCCTGTGTGTTCACCAGATAATGCAGGTTGGTCAGGATAATGCCTTCTACTCTTTAGACTAGGACACCTGAATAGCCACATCGTCCGGAGTTGGCACTGATGAGGAGCCACCAGTAGATAGCCGCCTTCAGCCTAGTTCTCACCTCCGTGAGGTGTCTTTTTCCTGAGTGTAATAATGTGCCATTAGTCATCGCTTGTATGGTGATTGATGATTGGTTTGATTGAGTGTGTGTGCTAGTGTATGTCGTTTGTTGCTTCAGCACCTTGTCCACGATCGCATCTTTCATTGATAATAATAATAAAAAAAATTGTAGCATATGCATTTTCTTGAGCATATAATTGGATTTTCATTCCAAGCCTAGTATCTCATTCTATCTCTCATGAAAACCTCTCAGATGGTGAACATGAGGAACAACAACAATGGTTAGGGCAGCAACCCCAACAACCAGGCTAGCTCACAGTTTGAGCAGCTCATTGCCAACCAGAATTAGCCAATGTAGGCAGTGCTACAAACCCTTCAACAACTGTAGCCCAACTAGCAACCCCAGCAGTAGCAGGCACCCCCACCCCAGTCTAGGCTGGGCAAATTTCTAAGGACCCACCCCAGCACTTTCTCCTAGGCCAAGGATCCCATGGAGGTAGAGGACTGGCTGAAGTTAGTCGAGAAGAAGCTGGAGATAGTGTAGTGCTCCGACCGTGAGAAGGTCCACTCCATGGCGCACCAGCTATTTGGGACCACAACAGACTGGTGGGAGACTTACTGCAACACCCACCCCAATGTCAAGGCTATCACCTGCAATGAGTTCAAGGCTCATTTTAGAACTCACTACATGCCCCATAGCACTCTCAAGCTGAAGAAGAAGTAATTCTCAGATCTAAAGCAGGGAAGTATGACGGTGAATGAATACCTAAAGCAGTTCATTTAGCTGTCGAGGTATGCCATCGACAACATCAACACCGATGTGAAGAAGCAAGATATGTTTCTCAAGGGTCTCAATGATGAGATCCAGTTTCAGTTGCTCAACACCAGCTACCCAGATTTTTAAGATCTGGGTAGTTGGTGTTGAGCAACTGAAACTGGATCTCATCATTGACAAGCTGATGGTTGACAAAACCATCATCATCAAGAACAAGCTGAAAGAAATGGAAAAGGATGGCAAACGCAAGATGGTTTTTCTGGGTCAACATTCCAGAAGCAACACTAGGCTACGCTTTTCACAACCCAGTCAGTTTGTCAGACCTCCGTTTCTGAGCCATGCACCAATGCAAGTCCCACGCCCATAGTTTCAGAATCAGCGTTCCCAGCTCCTGATGCGGTGTCCCAACTTTCAGACATAGCATCCCAAATTTCTAGTGTCCTGTCCCCAATAGATGGCAGCTCATCCAGTTGTGCAGTCGCCCAGGCAGAATGTGCAGCAGGTTGCTCGCTCGGTAGCCCCGCACCAGTAGAATACCGCTCCTCAGGGAGGTCAAGCTTTTGGTGCGTGTTTCAAGTGTGGATTGCCAGGCCACATGGCTAGCAACTATCCTACCCAACAACCAAACTAAGGAGCAAATCAACAGCAGCGTTCGTAAGGGCAGCAGAATTTCACCTACGGTAAGATTAATCACGTGACTACCGAGGAAGCCCAGCAATCCTAGGATGTGGTATTGGGTATGTTCCCTGCAAACTCACACCCTACAACAATTTTGTTTGATTTTGGAGCATCACATTCCTTCATATCATCAAAATTTATTGTGAATCATAATCTGCCCATCACCATCATGAAGTACACCATGCTTATTAGCTCACCAGGAGGTGAAATATGGACTAAGCATATATGCCCAGCAATTAGTATTGCTATAAGCGGGGTAGACTTCTTGTCAAACCTCATCATCATAGACTCCAAGGGCATAGATATAATTCTTGATATGGATTGGCTGAGGAAGTATGAGGGAGTGATTTTGTGCGCCAAGAGAGCTATCCGTCTGACCCAAGGAGATGGATCCACTATGGAGTTTGTAGTAGCAATTTCCGCTAGCCAGCTCAGTGTGATCAATCAAGTGAAGGGAACATCTCTAGATGAGATTAGAATTGTTCGGGATTGCCCAAATGTTTTTCCAGAGGAGTTGCCAGGTATGCCACCCAACCGAGATATCGAGTTCATCATTGAGTTGTTACCGGGAACCCCGCCAATTTCAAAGAGGCCATATAGGATGCCTATGAATGAACTAGTAGAGCTGAAGAAGCAAATAGCTAAGTTGCAAGCCAAAGGATTTATCCGACCGAGCTCATCCCCGTGGGGAGCCCCTGTCCTCTTCATAGAAAAGAAAGATTCCATTCAAAGGATGTGTGTGGATTACTGTTCTTTGAACGAGGTCACCATTAAGAATATGTACCCTTTACCCCGGATCAAGGATCTATTCGATCAACTAAAGGGTGCCAGTGTTTTCTCCAAAATTGATTTGAGATCAGGATATCACCAATTGAGAATTCGAGAACAGATATTCCCAAGATAGTGTTTCGCACTCGGTATGGACTCTATGAGTATACTGTGATGTCCTTCAGACTCATGAATGCCCCGACCTATTTTATGTACCTCATGAATAAGGTGGTCATGGAATACTTGGATAAGTTTGTTGTGATCTTCATTGACGATATTCTAATTTACTCCAAGACGGAAGCAGAGCATGAGGAACATCTATGACTGGTGTTAGAGAAGCTCAGAGCTAATCAGTTAGATGCCAAATTCAGCAAGTGTGAATTTTTGTTGATGCAAGTTGCATTTCTTGGTCATGTTATCTATGCTGGAGGAGTTTCAGTAGACCCAATCAAAGTGAGAGATGTGTTGAATTCGAAGCCACCTATGAACATCTCAGAGATCCGTAGTTTCCTCGGTTTAGTAGGCTATTACCATAGGTTCATCCAGGATTTCTCTAACTTAGCCAAGTCAATGACATGGCTACTTGAGAAGGGCAAGTTAGTTTTGAGGAATTGAAGAAGCGCCTTACAACGACACATGTTTTGATCTTACCCGACCTATCCAAGAAGTTTGATATCTATTGTGAAGCTTCAAGGCAAGGACTTGGATGCGTATTGATGCAAGATGGTCAGGTAGTTTCATATGCATCTCATCAGTTGAGGAAGCATGAAGAGAATTATCCTATCCATGATCTAGAGTTAGCAGCAGTAGTCCTTGCTCTCAAGATATGGAGGCATTACATCATTGGCCATCGATGCGAGATTTATAGTGACCACAAGACCCTCAAGTATATTTTCACTTAGACTGATTTGAATTCGAGGTAGTGCAAATGGCTAGAGTTGATTAAGGATTATGACATCGTGATCAACTACCACCCAGGAAAGGCTAACGTCGTAGGAAATGCTTTGAGTTTGAAGAAGTACTACAATGCTACATTTGGTAGGAGACTAAGACCAGAGTTACGCCAAGAAATTAGGTATCTTAATCTGGCAATGGTGAATGAAACCACTATGGCAGTAGAAGTGGAGCCTATGCTTGAGGCAGAAATCAGGAAAGCCCAGCTAGAAGATGAAAAGCTAAAGAAGATATGACAGCTTATAAAGGAAAACAAGACTAGTGATTTCACTGAGGATAACAATGGAACCTTGTTGTTAGGGAAGCGAATATGCATCCCCAATCTGAAGCCTATTTGAGAGCTAATTTTTCGGGAAGCTCATGACTCTGCATACTCGATCCATCCCAGCAGTACCAAGATCTGCAAAGATATAAAGACCAGATATTAGTGGTATGGCATGAAGCAAGATATTGTGGAGTACGTATTATTATGTGATACATGCCAGCGAGTCAAGCTAGAACCCCAAAGGGCAGCTGGATTGTTGCAATCATGGAAGATCCTGGAATAGAAATGGGAGGAGATAGTAATGGATTTCATATTTGGATTGCCTCATACTCAAGCAGGGTATGACTCCATATGGGTCATCATGGATAGATTGCCCAAGGTTGCTCAGTTCATCCTTGTCAAGATGACATATTCTAGAGCTAAACTTGTCAAGTTATACATGACCCAGATAGTATGTCTGCATTGAGTACCCAAGAAGATTGTGTCCAACAGAGGATTCCAGTTCACATCCAAATTTTGGGAGAAGCTTCATGAATCGATGGACCCAAGCTCAATTTTAGCTCAGCATACCATCCGCAGACTGACAGTCAAATTGAGAGGACCAACCAAATACTAGAAGATATGTTGAGAGCTTCCGCTCTGAAGTATGGGAAGAGTTGGTACAAGAGCCTTCCATATGCTGAATTTTTGTACAACAATAGTTATCAAGCTAGCATTGAGATGGCACCCTTTGAGGCTTTGTATGGACGGCAGTTTAGGACCCCATTGTTGTGGAGTCAGACTGGGGAAAGGCAAGTGTTTGGACTTGAAGTGCTGAAGGATACCAAGAGGCAAGTTCAGATGATAAGGGAAAGCTTGAAGATTGCACAGTCGCGACAGAAGAGTTATGCTGACAAATGGCGAAGAGACCTCTCATTCAAAGTTGACGACTTCGTATACCTGAAGGTATCACCCATGTGAGGCACCAGATGGTTCAAGGTTAAAGGAAATTTGGCACCAAGATATGTCAGTCCTTTCCCAATTCTGAATCATAAGGGAGAAGTGGCTTATCAACTTGAGCTCAAGACGTGCTTACGAGTTTTAGAAGAATAGAAACCGATGGAACAACACGATCTAGGAGGACATCTAATATACAGTGAGAAGCTAATCAGAATTCTAGATATGGCAGAGTGAGTGACTCACAGTAAAGTCATCAAGATGTGCAAAGTACAGTGGAGTCACCACACCGAAGACGAAGCTACCTGGGAGCATGAAGAAGAACTCCAAGAACACTACCCAGAGCTTTTCCCCAGTGCCTCTGAATCTTGAGGGCGAGATTCCTTTTAAGGGGGGTAGTTTTGTAATACCCACTTTTGGCATGATAAAATTTTGCCAAGCTAGAAGTGCATTAGGTTGCATTTTGGAAGAATTTAGCCTAAAGAAAAGGTTTTCTCAATTCAATTTTGCCTAAGGTTGCACTCATAGCATGGCATATGATTATTTTCTAAAAATCCTTGAGAAGCCTAGAAGAATTTAGGAAAAATCCTCATGTCAAAATTCCTTCTAAATCTCCTTGTACAATTTCCTAAAGTCTTGCCAAAATCTACATTCAATTGAAATCCGAAAGTCAACTTCCTTTTGAATTCTTCCTAGAGTCCGGCCCAACCGGCCCAGTCCACTGATCCATCCCACCCTCCCCCGTAGGTAGCCACTCTGCCCAGCCAGCCCGTCTGGCCCGTATGCCGTTGGCGCCCTCATAGAAATGCATTTTCCTTTTTGGTTTTCACTTTTCGATCTCATTGCCTCCTCTCTCCTCTCTCACTGACCGCGGGCTCCGCATGTTAGCTCCCTCTTCTCCCTCACCGCACCGTCGAGCCTAGCCATGTCGCCATCTCTCTCCACCATATTCGGCCACGCCGTGCCGCCCCGCTTCGGGATAGAGATGCCAAGTCAAAGTATTTACTCCCCCGCTTGATTACCCCTCTTAAACCCCCTCCTTAACCCTCCCCAGCCATGAATGGCATGAGCCATTAAACATCGGTTGTTACTCATCGACAACCGCCTCCCTGGAGTCCCCCGGCCCCTATAAAAGGGCGAGCACCACCCCCGCCTTTACCGCACCTCTTCCCCTCACTCTAAAGCTCTCTCCCACTCTCTAGAGCCCGTGTGATGAGAAGCCCCCACCGCCATCTTCCGCCGCCGCCGTGCCGCCTCTCTACCACCGGCTGTGCGCTAGTGAGCCCCTCATCGGCACCGCCTCGTCGCCCTCTCCCTATCCGGCCTCCACCGGTGAGCTACAGAGCCCCGCAGCGCCTGGTGCACCACGTGCCGGTGAAGTGTCATCGTGCCTCTTGTCCATGCCAGCCTTGGTCCACCTTGAACCGACCACTTTGTCGGTCCATGACCCCATTGTCATACCTGGTTTTTATGCCAAAACCAAGTACTCATCGTATGCATTACCCAGGATCAATTGTTCCGCACATAGGGCCAAAAGTGTACACAGATAACCAAATGTCACGAATAAAGTATAATTATTACATAAGTAATGTCTCTATAGACTGTGACAACTCTCAACGAAATGGAATAGGGGAAGACTCCATGACTCCACAGGAATGGCAACCGGGGCAACACGTAACCTAGAACTCCTCGTCGAAGAATTCTAGTCCATCTTCTCCTTCTGAGCAGCAGGTTTGAGTAGCAGGGGAAAATAGCAAGGTTGAGTACACTTACGCTTGGTACTCCACAAGTGTAGGAATAAAGTGATAATGCAAGGTAATAACAAGGATAAAACTGTAGTAAAATGGTTAGCAGAAATTGCACTTATACTTGACTCTCCAATTATTAGCACCAACATTACTACGTTAAAGTTGTAGGCTAAGACTACCCAATTATGTTGAATTAATATCAAAGTATTTTCCACGAAGGGGTTGTATAGATCATACGACTACACACAGGCTAGACCAAAACCATACAATTCCCATCCAAACCGTACCATCTAGTCAGAAGAGGATCCCAAACCAGTTGTAACCGCAAGCACGGCTATCATGATAGTTGTACACTTTGCAAAGGTAAGCGTCTTGTACCCATGAGTAGTGATTTCATCGCTAGTTAAGAGACTAGAGACACCTCCATTTTGCCATTCTTACACTTCCTTTGGTGCATGGCCCAAAGATCACTACATGCCGTTACAAAGATTTACTATGGGTCAAATGTCAGGCTTAGCTAAGGTAGTCACAATACCATAGTAATGATAAGGTTTCCTGTGGAAGGCTGAACGAGTAACTACTCCAATAGCAGTACCACGACCCCTCTTGCACCGTGTGAGCCTAGGTGAGTAACGATGCCAATTTCCCACTCATCCGAGCAAGGCACACTTCCCACAACATCCATAATTAGTAAGCATGTCGTTCCATACCAGGCACGTGGTGGCACCTGTTGTCCTGGGGTGTCTACTCCTAAGACTCGGTCCTTAGCAGATTCGAGCATGACAAACCACATCACCTGATGGATTCCAACTGTCTCCACCATTCCAAACCTTTCTCAAACCACAACATTGAATCTCACCATGGTCACCTCACATCACGATAGATGGGAGACCAACACTCATGACAGTAGGGCTAAGCATTACTACTAACCATAAAAACTCAATCCTAAAGTATGAAGGCTTACATAACCAATTAATGCATGCAACTAGTTTATACTAGAGAGAGAAAGCATATTGTAACAAAATGGTCTAGGATCACTTGCCTTGGTCTCCCGCTAGCTGCTGCTCAAAGTCCTGGAAGTCGAGCTCTTGAAGATTCCCAAAGCCATTGGCGCCTAACGATAGCGATTGGAAACAAACAAGTGCAAACAAATAAATAAACAGTACATCAAATAGTACTTAAATACTAAACAAATAGTACCAAAAGATGCTACTCATCACTACGAACACGTCAGTGCAAGAATCACCTAAATCGGAGTTACGGTTAAGCAGTTATAAAGGTTTTAAGCTAATAGGTTAAATAGGAAATAAAATAAACCGAATTAATTAAGAAAAGGACCTAATTGTAATTATAAAAAGTTAAACAGGGACCCATATGTAAATCTTCAGGGACTAACACATAATTTTGAAAAAGTTCAAGGGTGTTTTTGCAAACTTACTAGCTCCGATGAATTTTTAGAATTAATGAATTATATTTCTATTGAAAAATCAGTGGTATAGGTCCACGGTCCGTAGACCAAGTCCATGGCGGCATGGTCCACCGGTCTATGTGACTCATTAAACGGTGGTCGTTGGTCTCTTGATCAAGGGCTGAGATTCAATCTAAGCAGAGGGGTACGCCTAGTCTAATCTGGACCGGAGGCCACGAGATGGATGACTGAGAATAGATCGCGAGGCGGCGGGAGTGCAGAACAGGACGCCTGGCGGCGCCGCCATCGAAGCTCACCGGAGAAGCCTCTACCAATGCTGTGGTCCATGGTTTTCAATGAGGATTGGCAATACAGCATCGCAATAATGAGGAAATCTCGGTTAGGCTAACCCTTAATCGGCAGAGGGCGGCAATGGAGTCCAGCAACGGTGAGGTGGCTCGGTTGGCTTCGGGCGGCGACATGTGTCCCGACCTTAAGAATAGGATGGGAACCTTCCTAGTGACCTCCTCTCACCCCTTGAATCATCCAATTGCTTCAAGAGATGGCGGATGATCAAATTTGAGAGTCACTTAGCGTTCAACGTGTTTTTCATCTTGCGGACAAAATTTGAGCTCAATAGCACGGTATTTATAGGGGTTTTCACACCCATGTGTAGAGGACTCAGAGACCTAACTAATCTATCTCTTAGTCAGCTTCAAATCATGCTGGATAAGGAGGATTTGGCTTGGGGATAATCTAACACCCACTTTTTTACAAGAATAAATTTTTTGTGCAAATAGGAGTGCATATAAAAATGCATATCAAATTATAGCACATATGAAAAACCTTCCAAAAATA
>VSTD030001422.1:0-13190 GCA_008808055.3 Sporobolus alterniflorus | reverse complement strand
CGATCTGGATTTTATTTTATAACTGTCCTTAAGTTATTATTGACTTGTGCATTTATGTTATAGGTGTTATGTCGGTGTTTTTTTGCACCGGCCAGATATAGGGTGGTCAAGATCGCATGTTCCTGTTCTGAGGTGGTCTTGCAAACTATGAAGAACTACAAAGCATAGTATAATTTATGCTGTTTTAGGGCCCTGCTATGAGGTAATAGCACTACGTCCAGCATTTTTTGTATTGAAGAAAAAGAACAGTGTTACAATGGGGTGAGCTAAGAGCTCGAAGAGTTTGCTAAGTGAAAGGGGGAAAATGTATTGTCTCTCCCTACCTGAAGGGTAGGGGGTCTTTTATAGCCAGAAGGTCGATTTGCTGATGACGGTTGGAGGCTTCCACGGTGTTCGGGCCTATTCTGGAGTCTTCCAGGCTCCCTCTTACTGTTCCCCAGGCCCTCCATGGCAGTGAGGAGAATGGTGCACGGGTCGGTTCCTAGAGAGGTTGCTTAGTCTGGTCTTTGCTTGGTGGCGACATCTTCCTTTGCGGTCTTCTCATCTATTCTTGGTATATTCTTGGTGATGAGGTGGTTGATGCTCAAGAAGGTTTTGGGGGTGACTACATTTTGGGGCTGGCCTTTCTTGGAGGCCAAACCTTCCCGAATGGTCGGTGGATGTAGACACGATGCTCTTATCCCTGCACCGTCCACCACCGATATGTCTCAGCTGGACGCGTAGAGTCCCTAATTCAGGAAGGTTCCCCTAGCATATCCTCCAAGTCCCCCCATAGGAGGGAGGTGGTGCTCTTGGATGGATATTGCTAAGCTTTGTATCCCCATGTTAGTTGGTGCAGGGTCCAGCCCATCCTTATCCAAGGGCATGTCGGTTCCTAAGTTAGTGGGGCCCGCTTGGTGGAGAAGGTTCGAGTCCCTTGGTGTTGCGTATCATTTACGTGTAGATAAGGGGAAAGGTCCCTCAGCCCAGACATGAAAGGCCTTAGAGTCTAGAGATCAGGAACCTTCTGGTGGGAGGACATGAGGCTTACCATTGGGCCCAGTTAGATGGGTCTCGCACGATGTGGCTGAAACGCCCTGGTCTGTTGTTTGGTTCCCGGGAAGTCCATGGGTCTCGTGCGATGTGGTTCGTTCCCCAAAGGGATCCCCTTGGGATAGGCAGCCCCTGCCTTCCCTAGCTAGGAGTGGTGGGGTCATCCCTGGCACTGGGTGCCTAACTCCAGTCGTTTGGCTGTTGGTTGAGTACGTCGTGTCCAGGGTGTTGGGCCATAACCGGTGGCCCATGATACCCAGGGTACAAGACCCCGACAGTAGCCTCCTAGCCTTCCCTCAAGTGGGTGGCTGGAGCCAGTCGCTTGCTGGATGGCAGAATAGGTCCTCACATGGTAGTTTCAGGGTGACCGCGACACTCAAAAATATGACTGTGCCCAAGGCCTCCATGATCAAGTTTCAAAATCCCGTGGTGGTGCCCCCTGCGTAGCCCCCAACGTTGTGCCCAGACTGGGGAGTTTGGTTGGAGGCTAAGTTCCACGTGTACTCTATGGGTTTTATGCTAACGACATAATGAAGCCCCACTGTTTCGTCTGGATTGTTAGATTGGGGTGCCGCGAGCGCACTAACCCTGTCCTCAGGTGTTTCGTTAACCCAGAGGGGATGAACTGCAGGGACTTGCTAGTAGGCATGTCCCATGAGTTCATTGAGCTGACTAACAACCTGAGACTGAGCACTGATGTGCCGAGTCAGGATCTGAGTGGAGCCTAGGTCACCATTCGGGGGTGAGAGCCAGCTAGGGCTTGTGCCTCTCCATAGGATCCAATAGGGGCTACTACCCCCCATCCCCCGATCAAATCCAGACCAGGTGGTGTCACGCTTCTTTCCTGGGAAATCCTTGCAGAAAACCCCGATGGCTCGACGCCAGCCCTCAGAGGGGCATGAAGGAAACCTCCTAGTCTAGACTTAGATATGAAGCTTGAGGGCACCGGGTCCCCTCGATGGGGCTCTAGATGTGCTAGCTGGTGGCCACCCCTTCTGTCGCTTCATCCCTCGCTCTAGTTGCTCTGGGCGACTTTGACTCATCTGGCGGGTTTCACCTTTGAACCCTAATCATTAGCAGGCCCACAGTAATCGTGTGACCCATTTTGGATACGGTTGTCATATCCCTCGATCTAGAAGGTGTGATACATGAGGAGCAGGGGTGTGTAAACGTATACAACGCCCTTTACTCCGTTTTGCAAGGGCCCGCAGCCTCACCTCCACGGTTACTTATACCGTGGGGCCGTGAGGATACCCGGACGCACCTAAGCACGCCGGCATCTACTCACATATCTACCATCGCCGTTCTCTCGCTGCCGTCCTAGCACCTACAAAAATGTAAAAATGAGCAAACAAAGCAGGAGAGAGTCATGGGTAGAACTTCCTTAGTTGTTCTATGTTTCATGCGTTTGGGAATGTGCCACCATTGATTTCCTAGAGTTGGTATGCCCTGAGTCGGAGTAGTTCAGCAAACAAGTAAAGCCCCTCCCAGGGCGGGGATAGTTTGTGCTTTCCCTTCTTGATTTGTATCCATCACAGGACCAAATCACCTACCTAAAAAGCCTGGGGGTAAACCCTTCATGCGTGGTAACATCGGAGGGCCTGCTGGTACCTTGCAGACCTTATGACAGTCGTGTCCCTTGATTCTTTGAGTATGTCGATAGCGTCCTTTTGGGCCTCTTTGATCGTGTCTGGTTGATAGGCTTGAATCCTGGGGGACCCATACTGCAGGTCGGTGGGCAGCACCGCTTCCGCCCCATACACCATGAAGAACAAGGTGAAGCCTGTCGACCGGTTAGGCATCATCCATAAACTCCAGAGTGTCAAAGGGATGTCGGCTGCCCATTTTTCCGCCCAGGTGTTGAGCTAGGTGTGAACATCCTCACCTTCCTGGGTGAAGATATGAGGCTTCAGGCCCTATAGTATCATACTGTTAGCTTGCTCAACTTGCCCGTTGGTATGTGGGTGGGCCACCGTGACCCAGTCCACGCAGATGTTATTGTCATCATAAAAGTCTAGGAACTTTTCTCCGGTGAACTGAGTGCCATTGTCAGTAATGATAGAATTTGGTACCCCAAAATGGAAAATGATATCCTGGATGAAATCTATAGCTTGCTCAGAGCTGATCTTAGCTAGGGGTTTTGCCTCAACCCATTTAGTAAATTTATCTACCGCGATGAGCAGGTGGGTCAAGCCCCCGGGTGCCTTTTTGAAGGCCCCCAGAAGATCCAGACCTCATACCACAAATGGCCAAGTGATGGGGATAATCTGGAGCTCCTGAGCTAGGGTATGGACTTGCCTGGCAAAGCTCTGGCACCCCCTACAAGATCTCACTATTTGTGTTGCATCTCTAGCCATGGTAGACTAGTAAAATCCTTGCCGAAAAACCTTTCCGTCCATGCTCCTTGAGGAGAAGTGATGCCCACAGATCTCTTCATGGATGTCGAGAAGAAGTGCCTTACCCTCCTGCGGGGGAATGCACTGTTGTAGGATCCCAGAAGCGCTGCACCGATATAACTCATTGTCATGAATTAGGTATCCTTTAGCCCTGCGTGTGAGGTGCCGGGTTTTAGTTTCATCGTCCGGCATTATTCCTAGCTGTAGATAGTCGGTAATTGATTTCTGCCAATCTATTTTGGGGCTAGGTGGTCCACTGACAGCCACTAACTCATCTGCTTGTCCTGGGTTGGGTGTAATATGCCCGACTGAGGTCCTAGGACTATCTCCCGATGTTGGTGTTGGGCCATTTTCCCCTGCTGGTGTTGGGCCACTTTCCCCTGGCGGGGTGCTGGGTATGGAGACCGGCCCACCTTCACCGGGGGAAGCCTCGGGCGCAAGTGTCAGGGTGTCCTCCTTGAGTCGGATGGAGGGATTGAACAGATCATGCACAAACATGTCCAGAGGGGGAGATTTGCGGCTTGACCCGAGCCAGGCCAAAGCATCGGCTGCCTTGTCTCGTCAAAGGATGTGATGGAGCTCGAAACCATTGAACTTTTCCTCCAACTTATTACCTGGTTGACGACAAGCTTGGAGTCTCACCAGATGTAGAGCCATTGTATTCCAAGTTCGGTGGTGATGCGCAAGCCATTTACCAGGGCCTCATGCTCTGCCACATTATTGGTAGGACAAAAATGCAGCCGAATAACACAAAGGAGTCAATCACCCTAAGGAGAGATCAACACTACACCTCCCCCGATACCATTGAGGGTGAAGGAGCCATTGAAGTACATGCTCCAATGTTATTGAGTGACCGGTGGGGGTGGTTGCTCGGTCTAGGTCCATTCCGCCACAAAGTCCGCCAGGGCCTAGGATTTGATCACCGTTTGGGGCATGTATGCCACGTCGAGCCCCATAAGCTCGAGTGCCCACTTGGCGATCCTTCCCACTATGAGTTGATTCCCAATAATTTCTTTGAGCCCAAATGAGGTCACCACCTGGATTGGGTGGCTCTCGAAATAATGCAAGAGCTTGCATTTTGTAATCAAAATAGCGTAGAGCCCAAATGAGCAGGTTTCACAGTTGGAGAGGACTTTGCTGATGTAGTAGACCGGTCATTGTACCTTGTAGGCATGCCCGGGTTCCTCCCTCTCTACCATCAGGGTGGTGCTTACGACCTGGGTGGTTGCTGTGATATATAGGGGGAGGGTCTCACCAGGCTTGAGAGAGGCCAGGATCAAAGGTTTGGAGATGAGAGCTTTGTGGTCATCTAGTGCCATATGTGCGTCATCCATCCAGAGGAAAGAGTCAGACTTCTTTAGCAACTTGTACAAGGGGAGCCCGCATTCCCCGAGACGGGACCCAAAATGGTTGAGGGTGGTGAGGCATCCCATGAGCCGCTAGACATCCTTGACATTCCTGACCCAACCTAATTTGGTGATGGCCGAGATCTTGTCAGGATTTGCTTCGATGCTGCTCTTGGTGATGATGTACCCCAGAAGTTTGTCTCGGGGGACCCCAAAGGTGCATTTTTCTAGGTTTAGCCTAATTTTGAATCGCCTGAGGTTGGTGAAGGCTTCCTCTAGGTCGAGGATGAGGCTATCGCCCTACCGTGTCTTTACAATGATGTCATCGACATAACCTCCAGATTGCGTCCAATTTGTTCCTTAAAACAGGATTGCATTCACCGCTGGTAGGTGGCCCCTGCATTCTTTAACCCAAACGACATCTTTATGTAACAGAAGCATCCGAAGGGAGTGATAAATGTGGTGGCAGGCTGGTCCTCCTTGGCAAGACGGATCTGGTGATAGCCTGAGTAGGCATCTAGAAAACTCAGGAGTTCACACCCGATAGTGAGGTCCACGACCTGGTCGATGCGTGGAAGAGGGAAAGGATCCTTTGGGCACGCCTTGTTCAGGCTTGTGTAATCTACACACATCCGCCACTTTCCACTCTTTTTCAGCACAAAAACTGGATTGGCTATCCAATCTGGGTGTTGAACTTCCCTCACAAAACCGGCTACCAAAAGCCTGGATAGCTCTTCACCCATGGCTTGGCGCTTCTCCTGATTAAAGCATCGCAGGCCCTGCTTGATCGGCTTTGATCCGGGATTTATGTTTTGGGTGTGCTCGGTGACTTCCTGGGATACACCCGACATTTTTGCTGGGCTCCATGCAAACAGGTCATGTTGTGTTGAAGGAAGTCAATGAGCTCGCTTTCCTATTTTGGGTCTAGGCTAGCCCCGATCTACACGGTTTTGGCTAGGTTTTTTGTGCCAATGTGCACGGCCTTGGTATCCTCGTCTATCTTGAAAATGCCAAATGTCGGTGGCATCCCTAGGTTGAGCAGTGCCATGGGCAATTGAAGGCTGAGCTCCCTTAGCTCAGCCACAGTGAACATAGCTACAGTCAACTCGATGCTGCTTTGCTTATAATCCAGTGCTTGCTGCGCCCTGGCCTCCGTGGTGATGACCCCGACAGGCCTGGGGATCTTGAGTTGGAGATAGGCGTAATTGGGGATGGCCATAGACATGACATAACATGGCTGCCCCAGGATGACATTGTAAGGGCTAGAGAAGTCAACTACTTTGAATGTAAGCATTTTGGTGCAGTAGTTGCTTGCATCCCCGAAGGTGACCGGCAAGGTGGCCCATCCAAGTGGGATGGACTGCTTACCTGGGACCGCTCCATAAAACGGGTGTGGGCCGCTCTGGAGCTAGCCCTGGGTAAGCCCCAATCCCTGAATGGTATCGAGGTACATGAGGTTGAGGCTGCTGCCCCGTCCATGAGGGCCTAGGTGAGCCAGGTTGTCCCGACCAGCAGGTCGACGATGAGAGGAAACCTCCCTAGCTTGGGGATGCTATTCGGGTGGTCCGTTCAGTCAAAAGTGATTGGAGATTCAGACCAGCACAGGTACTGCAGGACCACTGCACTCATGGAGTTGATCTCCCAGCTGGTGAGCTTGAGCTTGCGGCGTGACTCATGGGAGTTCGGTTTGCCATAAATCGACATGACTGCCTTCTTTTTTGGAAAGGTGCAGTCGCCTTCCCTGCCAAGTCGGCCTCATGCTTCTTGCTTTTGGCCAGGCTTCTCATGGTCATATAATTCTTCATCATGGTGCACTCCTTCAGCTTGTGCTTGACAGGGTATGTATGATTCAGGCATGTCACCTCAAGAAGCCTCTTGAAGTGATCCACGGGTAGCCACGCTTGACGCTTAAAATCATGCTCGGCGGCAGCCATGAGCTCCTCGTCGGAGTCATCGGTGTCCTTGTCATTATTATCTTTGTCGTGACTGGTGGTGACTGTGACTCACAGGGGCTGCCGTCTCAGCCCCTTCTTATCACCCATGATGCCCCTCTTCGTTCCCTTGTCAGTAGCTGTGGTTGATGCTCCCCGACCGCCGCCCGGGGCCGCCTTCCTGATGCTCTATATGAAAACAGCCCCGACCAACTCCTCGCCAGAGGCGTGTCTAGTGGCGATGTCGAGGAGCTCCTTCCTGGTCTTTGGTTGCTCGTGACCAAGCTCGTGCACTAGGGTTCAACAAGTCGTACTAGACCAGAACGCCAATATAACGTCGGCGTCGCATATCTTTGGGAGTTCATGGCATTTTTGGGAGAAACACCGGATGTAATCCCACAAGGACTCCCCCTATTTTTGCTGATAGTCCTTTAGATCCCAGGGGTTGTCAGGCCATATGTACGTGCCCTGGAAATTGCTGGTAAAAATCTCCTTGAGATCCTCTAAGCAATCGATCGAGTTTCTCGGCAAGTGATCGAGCCAAATTATGGACGTGTTAGCCATGTAGTTGGGGAGGAACTGACTGATAAACAGGTTGCTATCCACCCCACCTACCCCACACACAAGATGATAGTCCTCTAGCCAGACGCTAGGATTGGGTTTACCATCATACTTGACGATATTGTTGGGCACCCAAAAATGCTTGGAGAAGCATGCATCGTGCATGTTACTCCCAAACACCTTGGGCCCAGGCCCCTCGGGGCTAAGGCTACGTCGTTCTCTATTGTTGCGCATGCTGCGGTGCTGGATGCGCATGCGGTACTCGGCGCATGCCTCATTGTTTTCCCTGCGAGCTTGACAGCGTGCCGCAGGCTTGAGGGGTCCACGTGGTTGGCCCTATCGGAGACAGGGTGGGGCCCACACTGGTGAAGACACGGTTCCCGCCGTGGGGTGTTCTGCCACGATCTTCTGTCGACTAGCCTTAGAACGACCTGGGTTTGAAACAGAGGAATCAGCCCGCCGTTGGAATGAACTCTCTACCTGCTGCTCAGTGGCTACACCGAGGATATTCTTCAACTGTTGGTACACCTTGCTAACCCTGTCTATAGAGGGTGCAGGCAAAGTATCCAAAAGTGTTGCGGCTGCGGCTACGTTCTGGCTAGCCACGGGAAAGGTGGGTGTGGTGTACCTTCATGATTGATGGCGATGGTGGCGGCTCTTGCCCTAGCTCGGGCTTTGGTGTAGTTGATGGCGGTGGCCCGCTCTATCCCTAGCGCGGCCTTGCATCGGTGTAGCTCGGTCATCTAGGCCTCGAGGGCTGCATGCTCGCTAGCCAGATCTTCATGGTGTTGAGCTGCCCACCACTCAGCGTCGATCTGCCGAGTGTGGGCTCTTGCTTGTTACTCCACCTAGTTGGCTTGCTGTTGATCTGGGAGGGGCTCCATTCCTGGCTGGGGTGCCACCATCCGCACCATAACCATCGGGATGGTTTGGTGGGTTAGAGTGCTCTCCGGGACTAGTACGGCGATGGTGGGGTCCATCGACATCACCACGTTGCATCCTGAGGGGCCAGGGAATCCTAAGCTCCCCTAGCACCGGATGTGATGCCGTTCTAATCAGAGGACTCCTCGAGGAGGATGCACCGAGAAGGTGACCCGATGTGGACCATTCCTATGAACATGGCACCTAAGTCCCACCCTTGGGGGGAGAAACTTAGGTGGCCAAAGCAATCGGCGTTGAACTCTAGGCTGTCGAAGTGGATGGTACTGCCCGGAGCTAGACCGACACCGGTGGGGGTTGTTGTCGTTGGTGATGGAACCATTAGAACGTCAAGAGAAGAAGCAAGCTACAAATCCCCCTACCTGGCGCACCAACTGTCGATGTTTTTTGCACCGGCAAGATATAGGGTGGTCAAAATCATGTGTTCCTATTCCAAAGTGGTCCTGCAAACTATGAAGAACTACAAAATAGTTTATCCTGGTTCAGGCCCCTGCTATGAGGTAATAGTCCTACGCCCAGCCTTTTTTGTATTAAAGAAGAAGAACAGTGTTACAATGGGGTGAGCTTAGAGCTCGAAGAGTTAGCTAAGTGCAAGGGGGAAATGTCTTGTCTCCCCCTGCCTAAATTGTAGGGGGCCTTTTATAGCCGGGAGGCGGCTGGATATCTACAAGCTATTTATTTCTATATCCACAAAAGGATTTACATGACCAGTGGGTCCAATCTTGAGAAGGTCGATTCACTGAGGTCAGTTGGAGACTCCCACGGTGTTCGGGCCTATTCTGGAGTCTTCCAGGCTCCCTCTTACTGTTCCTCGGGCCCTCCACAGCAATGGGGAGAACGCTGCCCAGGTCGGTTCCTAGAGAGGTTGCTTAGTATGGTCTTTGCTTGGTGGCGACGTCTTCCTCTCTGATCTTCTCGTCTGTTCCTGGTATATTCTTGGTGATGAGGTGGTTCATGCTCAAGAAGTTTCCAGGGGTGACTACCTTGTGGGGCCAGCCTTTCCTGGAGGCCAAACCTCCCCGAATGGTCAACGGTTGTAGACACGGCGCTCTTATCCCTGCGCCGCCTACCGCCGACAAGCCTCAGCTGGACACATATAGTTCTTGATCTAGGAAGGTTCCCCTGGCATATCCTCCAAGCCCCCCCCCCCCTCGCCCCCAAGAGGGAGGCAGTGCTCTTGGATGGATATTGCTAATCATTGTATCCCCGTGTGAGGCGGTGCTAGGTCCAGCCCATCCGTATCCGAGGTCATGTCGGTTCCTAAGGTGATGGGTCCCCCTTGGTGGAGAAGGCTTGAGTTTCCTGGTGCTGCGTATCATTTACGCATAGGGAACGGGAAAGGTCCCTCAGCCAAGATGTGAAAGGCCTTGGAGTCTGGAGATCGAGAACCTTCCGGTGGGAGGACACGAGACTTATCATTTTTGCCCAGTCAGATGGGTCCCGCACGATGTGGCTGAAATGCCCTGGTCTGTTGTTTGGTTCCCGGGAAGTCCTCGGGTCCCGTGCAACATGGTTCATTCCCCCAAGGGATTCCCTTGGGATAGGTGGCCCCCGCCTTCCCTGGTCAGGAGTGGTGGGGTCGTCCCTGGCACTGGGTACCCAACTCTAGCTATTTGGCTGTTGGTGGAGTAGGTCATGTCTAGGGTGTTGGGCCGTAACCGGTGGCCTGTGGTACCCGAGGTACAAGACCCTGACAAGTTGAATGAAACCCTAGAATGCATTATATCCTTTTTATATCACCTTGATCCTATCGTGGTGGAATTCCGTTAGTAGTGCTATGCTTAGCGGATAGAACTGTGATAGAAGTCAAGTGGTAGGTTCCACTCGTGAGATTTAGGGCTTTTTATACCTTGACTTATGATCGGAATGTTGAGAACTTGAATAGTTGATAGAATGGTTTAATATGAGACCGGGAGGGGCAATTATGGGAAATTGGAGAATACTTGATGGGAAGGAGGATGAGTGGTCTGATCTAAAATTCGGATCTCCAAGGTGGTAGCCCCTGCCTATGTCGATTAAGGCCCGCGTCGGTGGGGTCTGAATGAATGAGCTTTGATTATGTACTGACGCATACGAGATTTTTTGGGGTCCGAAAAATTGAGTAGCTTCATGTGTCACTGAGTTGGACGATACCTTATCTCACTTATGGATGTCTAGAAGGGATAGTGCTGGGCCACCCATGGTGTGTCCACCGAGGCATATGTGTGGAAGATGGCACTAGGGTGACGTAGAACCTGGCTTGACTCTTTGATCACATCATGAACTGTAGCCACTCGTGGCGCCCTCTTGGCCCGTGTGTGTCGTGTTGTCAGGTTCTTATCCCTTGCAAGGTGTATACTGATTCGAATCGCCATGACACCATTGGAAATCGGTGATGATTGTTCGCTAAGTCCAAACATAGTAATTATACTTTCATAATGTTACTTATATCATGAGATGGATATCGACTACTTGGTAGTCGAAGAGATGATCAATATATCAAAATTGTTTGATTACACTTGCATGCTTAGAATTGGATGCAAACCTATGATGCTACTTACTTAAGCTTGGCTACTAACATGCTTAAAAGTATTTAAAGCTAGTCATAGTAGGCTTAGAAAGTCTTTATCGCTTCAAGCCTTTGCATGTCTAGAAGTCTGACCGCTTAGTCACGGTGGGTTAGTCTTGCTGAGCGTAGTCACTCAAGCTTTGCTTTGTAACCTTTTGTGTGCAGCTTCTCCTCCTCTTCTTTCTGGTGATGCCGATGACAACTGTCAGTGGGAACTGCCAGTTTCTGAGAACTGGATTCCGTATTGGAGCCTGTCGCAGGCGTAGAGTTGTTGAAGGAGATCTTTACCTCTAGGGTGAGGTGAATGACCTTGATCATCATGTGAAATGCTTCCGCAAAAATGTTCTATCTTTTGAAGTGCATTCTGCTTCTCATCCTTGTAATCTTTAAACTAAACTATAATAACTTAATTTTCAATGAAATTATGGTTTTGAATACTTTGTATGTGTGTTTGATGTGTTCTCGCTTCATCAAGAATCTCCTGATCTGAATCCTGCAAGATGGACCCCTCATTTCTAAAGTGGTTCTATCACAGTTCTGAGGGGGGTTTAGCTCACTAGGCCTCCAACCTACACCCAACAGTAGCCCCTCACAGGCAAGATTCAAGGAATCAACCCTAATGAGCTGATCCTGTGACCTGTTCCTGAAGGTCCCCGAAGGAATCACCCTCGTGTATTGGGGTTAGATGAGTTGAATGGGAGAGCACTGGGGTCCAATGGCGGTCTATGTCTTGCTTTTGATTTTGTATTTACGGTGTCATTCTGTTACGCTGTGGCCCATTGGGGCTCTTAGTGGCCCGTTTATTGTGACTGTTGGGTACCATGCCTCAGTCCACATGAACAATTTCTATGGTGTCTATTAAAGTTGCTGGGAGGGTTGCCTTGTCGCCCACTTGCTTATTTGATATTGCCGCTCTCGGGCAGTGGTACATTCTTTTTGTGTGCTGTTGTTGCTCATTGCTGTTGTTGCTTGCTTAGTTGCCGATGGTCATGGCTCGTTGCAGTTCTTTTGATGAAGCTGGTAGGGTTGTGGGGGTGGAGGATATGTATGAGGCGTTGGTTGCTGCAGAGCTAGAGTGGGCGTTCGGGGAGGAACCTATTGTGAGTCCAGTTGGTGAGGGTGTTCCAGGCAAGGGTGCTATGATGCGAATGCATTATTTCAGAGCGTCGACCATCACTGTGGGCAAAATTAAAGAGATGGAAGAGAGAGGTTATTTCACGAAGGACGAGGCTCACACGCCCAGGGCTGAAACTATGCCAGAGCCACCTGATGATGAAGCTCTGGTGTTCGAAGATTTCTTTGTTGCTAGTTTGTGCATGCCTCCGCATCCGGCCCTGGCTGACATTTTGCTGCACTTCTAGGCGTAGCTGCACCAACTGATGCCTAATGCCATTGTGCAACTCTCAAAGTTTTTCTGAGATGTTTTTTTGACTGGAAACAGGAGGGGAATTCCCCTACTGTACTTTTATTGAAAAAGGATAACAAAAAAGACTGTACAGCAATTTACAAAGAGGCCAGCCACCCATCTATATCATCAGCTAGACTAGGCTTAGCCCTGAATTGACATAGCAACAAAAGTTCTCTAAACTCCTTCCATCTAGCAAAGGAGATTGGCACATTGTTGAAAATGAGGTTGTTACGATGGATTCAGATTGCCCAAGATGCAATCATTGTGACTTCCATGAAACATTAATGAGTGAAATGCCTCTTGCCATCTTCAATCAATTCTACCACAGATAAACTCAGGTCCCATATCTGATGTAGGGCAGTCCAGCACAGTTGTGCGAATTCACATTTAAAAAATAGGTGGTGAAGGCTTTCCTCAATGCCATGATTGCACATTACACAATTAGTAGATGGTAACTGAGATCATTTACGCCTCAGGAGATTTCTGGTATTTGGCCAGTCATTGAGAAGTAACCAAAAAAATACCTTATGTTTTTCTGGGATGTTTGCAGTTTTGGTGGTGTGCCCTTGTGGAGTGCGTACACGAAGCATTATGAACTACAATATTAGCCAAAAACTGTTATAACTCCAGAGGGGGAGCATGTGGCACAGTATGGATGCCTAAACTTTCACGCAAAGAGAGATGGTGGTTCAAAGCTTAGCCTCGCGATTAAGAACAAGTGGGCCATGGGGTGGATGTTGGCGCTCCTTAAGCCCAACAGAATAATCCGCAAGCGTACGGATGCCAATTGTAGCCGGCCCCACTTTGGCTCAGTTGGGCCCGAGCTTTGTGCCACATCATCACCTCATGTCATATTGTCTATGACTACCCCTGGTTTTGGACATAATGAAGATTTGTATGGATTTTGGTCCATTTGATGCTTTTCCATCATTCGATGTTCCTGAAATGGTAAATCAACAAAACTCGTGGAACTCGTTAGTAATAAGCACATCTCTTCTATAGCTTGAATGAAATGTAGGTATGTTGATG
>VSTD030001421.1:0-13193 GCA_008808055.3 Sporobolus alterniflorus | reverse complement strand
TTATTCCTTCTATTAGCAGACAAGATCAGCTACTATGGAAAGTAAATAAGTATAGGATCAGCTATTAGAGGAATAAATTTAATTACTCCTGATGTGCTGTCGTTGCCTGCTTTGGCCTGCGCTGATATTGCTTGCCAATGAAGTCATCCACAACACTAAGCAAACTGTTTGATGGGTAAATTTGAGTTTTTAGGTTTGTACATAAAACGAAAAAGATATGATTTATGCAATGGTAACAAGAGGTTTCTTCACAAACTCATAGTCCATGCTCCAAAATAACATACTATTTCACACTCATCGATGCACTAGGAATTTTGATTATCTTGATACTAAATAGAATCATTTTCGTTTTCTTTTTATTCACCCCTTTTCGTTTTTTGTGGCTTAGTGTTTTATTGCCTTTTCCCCTTTTTCTGTTTTTTTATCGCCCTTCTTTTTCACCCTTGTTTTGTCTCTGATCTTCGGCTCATGTGGGTTTCATCTCTAGCCTAGCCCAACTTGCTTGGACTAAAAGGCTTGGTTGTTGTTGGTACTAAATAGAGTAGTATATAACTACAGTGAACACAGGTCAAAGGGCATGTCCGTTTCTCCCAACATGCAGAATGGTTTGTGATTTGTAAAAGCACCTAACACAAGGGGAGCAAAAGAGTCACAAAACACTTAAAAGCAAGCAACTAGACTAGTCTGAAATATAATAACTGAAATAGATTGATTAGTAATTAAAGACTAATAAAAAGAATCATAGGCAAGCCTACTCTTCTCAAGTTGAAGAGTAAGAATAACTAGTTGGAAAAACTTTGAATTGGATACAAAGTACTAGATAAATATGGTAAATCCTGAAAAGAGTTGTGAGATATTTACACATTCTTGTGAAGCTTATGAGCATCGAATATATCATTGAGGATAATGCAGGCAAAAGAAATGTAGGCAATACTTTAATGGCCCTCGTTTTCCAATCTAGATCCTTCGATTTTGTCATGATGACTGCATAAACTACAGCTCCAACCTGAGAAAGCATTAATTATGCAAACATCAGATGATGTTGTTGCGACAGTTACAAGAAACTTCGTCTGTCTAAAACACATTATACGAATGTTGACAAAGGAATCAACCAAAACACAGACAATCATACCATATAGACATGAGTAGCAAATATACTAAGACAAAAGATGGCATTAGTAAGACATGAGGAGCCAGAATAGGCTCTAACCATATATTCAGTTCGTATAACAGTTAATCAAGACGTATATGCATAGGCTATAACCATAGATTTTGATCAATTGGAAGTGAGTATGCAACAATTTGTGAATAATTCTTTTTGGCCTTGCGCTGTTACTGCTACCTTTGCAGTAGCCCCAAATCACTACCAACGATATGACATAATCCCATTACATGGCCATGAAAGTTCAGAGTTCAGACAGCCCCAGCAAATTGTGGGCAGAACGACTGCTAATTTCGATCCATAAATTATAGTATAGCTAAACATAACAGTTACTAATGGGCAATACAAATGTAAAACAAGCAAACTGGAGAATCAAAACACAGACAGAAGCAGTGACAGTATATGCCGTGCAAAATATCTGTGTATCCTCGACACGCATCCGCACAGTGGAATTCAGAGGTAGAGCACAGGAAGTAAGCAAGCTGCGGGACCTCGCCGAGGACGGAGAGGAGGACGAGGTTGCGGACGCCGCGGTGGGAGAACTGCGTCCGGCGCAGCATGCGCGCGAGCAGGTCAGCCTCCTCCTGGGACAGGTGCTGCAGCCGCTTCTCGTAGTCGTCGTCCCGCCCGCCGCTGAACAGCGCCCGCCATATCCTCACCAGCATCCCGGGCCCCTCCCTCTGCTCCTCCTCCTTCCTCTTCGTACCCGACGCCGCTGCCGCCTAGGTCATCCTCTCTGTTGCCTCCGCGGAAGAAGCCATTGCGCGAGAGGAGAGGATTTGCGTCGCGGCCTCAAGCAGCAGCGGGGTTCAGTTAGCTGTCGAAATCGAAATCAAACGCCGCTGCCCGTAGCACGCATTAGGCTAATAGAGGATTTTATTTTGTTTTTTTAAAGAATATTATGTCATCTAAAATATTTTAAAATTATAAATAAAATAATATCTAAAATACATGGTTTTATTTTAAAGTTTTATAACACTAAATTTTATTTTATTTGTTGTATCTGAGATGAAATAAAACTTATGGACTCCGATACTAATTTTATTGAGTTTCATTTTTTAAACAGTTTTTTTTTAAAAGTTTATACCTAATTTTATTTAGATTAAACCCCTCTTCTCATTTTTTTATAAATTCATTCTTATATAATAAAAATTTATATATCAGTTTATTTATTAAAAATAAAATCCTCATTGAGAGTAGCCTTATGAGTTGGACAGAAGCGGAGGAACAATTGTGATGTTCATCTGCACCAAATAAATAGCTAGCGTAACAAAAAAAACAAGAACCAGTTTATGAGTATACACAGAGATGACGGTTAGGTTCATCAAGCAAATCATTATTTCCCCTGCGCTCCAGTGGTTAGGCAGTCTCCAGAGCCCTCCCTCCCTCATCGTAAAAAGGGGAAAAGATTTGTGTAGGGCCCACCAAGAAGCTCCCGTAAAAAAATTGTGTCTCCAGCAGAGACCCTTTTCTGTGCTCAGAACAGAGGAAAGACTCTGCCGCCACAATCGTTATATCCCACCGTTTTCTCCCACCACAATCGTTCCCCGTCCCACCAAAGAAACTGCGCATGAAGAACGATGGTAGGAAGTCATGCTCGCACTCCACCCACCGGCAAGAAGTTGAGTATGGTTTCTCCCTTCGTTTCTCCCTTGACAACTTAAAATTTTCTTCCCTAAGTCCGCTCTGTTGCTATGAAATCGTTGGTGTCAGTACAAGTTTCTTATAGATTCGTGTGAATTAGTTGCAGATTTGGGAATTCATACTTGTAGGACAACCTAGTCGTTACTACCACCATTGTCCATATTTTCTAAGAAGAAGAGCCGCGTTGGGAGGTTCATTTCCTGACCGACAAATAGTGGTACGAGATAGATTTAACGGGCACTATAGGTTAAAGGCTGACTATTTATGTGGGAAC
Organism: Sporobolus alterniflorus; assembly: GCA_008808055.3. Lineage (NCBI taxonomy): Eukaryota > Viridiplantae > Streptophyta > Magnoliopsida > Poales > Poaceae > Sporobolus > Sporobolus alterniflorus. The sequence continues at coordinate 10,113 of VSTD030001421.1, read as the reverse complement.
CCTATTTTCGGGAATGATTTGTTTCATACACGGTTCATATTCATCCATCATTTGTTTTGTAATACTAACATTGATGACATCCATTGTACTGATTTTTGTTTCAAATTTGCAGGTTCTGAATGTTGAAAGCAATGTTCTTTACATCAGCCACGCGATTGCAACAAGGAACCAGTATTTTCTGCGAAGAGTTAACGCTGCTGGGGTTTCAAGCTTTACTACACTTCAGAAGGTGACAACTGCAGTGCTCATGCTTGCATATGGAGGTCCTGCTGATCGTCTAGATGAACACATACGTATGGGTGAGAGCATCATACTTTAATGTGTGAGAAATTTCACTAGGACCATGGTACAAGAGTACAAGGACATCTATCTTAGAGAACCGAATGTAGATGACATTGCTAGGCTCCTTGAAGTTGCTGAGGAGCGAGGATTTCTGGGGATGCTTGATAGTATAGATTTCATGCACTAGGAGTGGAAGAAGTGCCTTACGACTTTGCATGATTAGTTTAGAGGCCACCACAAGAAACCTACCATTATTCTTCAGGCAGTAACATGTTATAATTGATGGATTTGGCATGCATTCTTTGGAACACCTGGTTCTTGCAATGACATAAATGTCCTACATCGATCGATAGTTTTCGACAATCTAGCTCGGGGTAGTACATTAGAAGTTTATTTCACGGTTAATGGCAATGATTACAATATGAGTTACTATCTTGCGGATGGCATCTATCCTCCTTGGGCAACTCTAATCAGTGGTTATTCATCCCCTCAAACGAACAAACAAAGACACTTTACAAAAGAACAATCAAGGTACTGAAAGGATGTCAAATGTGTATTTGGTATCATTCAAGCAAAATATGCAATCATGAAAGGAACTGCTAGGTTGTGGAGTCAAGAGGACCTCAAATACATTGTTGATTGTGTAATCATCTTACACAACATGAGCATCTTTTATGAGCAAGGCATGGAGGAATTGAGGATTGAAGATTATGAGAATGCCACTCGTGCAAACCTAGATACTAACAGAGATATCCCTATTGTTTAAGAATTGATCCAATGACAGTAAGAGATTCAAAGTCGCCCATCAAATGAGCAACTGAAGAATGATCTTATTGAGCATGTGTGAAACATGCATGGTAGTTTGTAAATGAACTGTAATGATAAGTAATTGTAATTTTGATACTCAGTTTTACATCCAACCGAGTTGCTTGTAATTGTAAGGTGCCATGCTGCACTCTAGAATATTAGTAATTGTAATTTTGTTACTAAGTTTTACATCCAATTGAGTTCTTCCTGAGTTCCTGACCAGAACATTGTTCTTCTTGCGTGAGTTGATTTCTTGACCAGAACTGGGTTCTTCCTGATATGCATGATTTGAGAGAACTTGATTTGAGCAGCACACTCAGCAGGATGCAACACATTCAGCATTGTCCAGCTAGGTCCTGTAATTTCCTGACCAGAATATGTAGAAACCTCTCAGCATGTTCTTCCTGATATATTGCACAACAACCAGTTTTACAGGACCTTGTCCAGAAATTCATATACTACATATACATTAACATCAATTAACCTTGTCCAGAAATATAGCACACAACAACCATATAACATCAATTAACCTTGTCCATAAATTCATACATTACAGATGCAAAGGTCCAAAAATTACATAGTAGATACAAAGGTGTCTAGAAATTAAACAACAACCATATAACAACTGGTAGAGAGCCAATATAGGTTCTTACATTGTTGGTTCATTCTTCGCCATGAGTACAAATGGAACTCGTATCTTGCCAGTTTGTCAACACCCAATGCTGTCAACACAAATGGAACTAATAATGCTAAAAAAGCGGGCGAGGTCAGCAAAGACGACACCCTTCCGCTAAGAATTACTAGGCCAATGGGAAGGGACAAGGCAAAGAAGCTGTGTAGTAGCAGTGTGTCTAATACTTCAACATGTCTTGAGGTGTTTCAAAAGATACAGAGTGATCGGCAAATCTATGAGCAATGAGTTGAAGAAGCAACAAGTGCTGCTGAAAGTGCTATTGCATGTCTGGCTGAAAGGAAATTGGCTATACAGGAAGAGAACCTACGTGTGCAGCAAATGATGCAAAAATGATCGGCAATGGATGGAAGACAAAACAAGTGATGCTGACTTCACAAATAATGTCTGGGCTGAGAGGAAGTTGGCTATATAGGAAGAACACTTGCATGTGTAGCAAAGAATTCTAGCTATCCAAGTGGAGGAAAACCTTGTGATGTCAATGAACATAGACAAAATGACTCCTTGGGTTAGGGAATTTTACATGAGCAAGCAGAAGGAGCTCGCCGTGAAGAGAGCAATGCATGATAGTTCTACCAGTTGAAGCTTTGTATCTCTAATGACTCCTTGGATTAGGGAAAACATTTGTATCTGTTATTTAATTTCTGGACATGGTTAGTTGTTGTTATAGGTTCATTGCTACCGTAATAATAGAAGCGGTGCTGACAAAATTTACCTTGTCATCCTCGCTCTTCCCACTTTGGTTCATCCTTTCGATTTCTGCATAAAAACCATAAAATCTGGTGGTATCCTTTTGGATATCATACCACCTATGTTCTAGAGAGCTTGAAGTACTAGGATTTGCAGTCTTCTAATTCTCATTATAGAATCTAGCAATTCTTGCAGAGTAACATTACATTGTCTGGTTAACTCCAACAATTGGGTCCTTGCTCATGTTGAGGTATGAAGAGCAGATCATCTCATCCTCTATTGGTGTAAAGTTCTTCATTCGTTTATGACTAGATTTTTCTGAGATTGTGAAGGGAGTGCCTCTTCCAGGCTTGCAACATAATCAACATTGTTGAGGTGCGGCTCACTTGTGTAATTCACCTCAGGTTGTAGCTCACTAGTATTACCCTCTTCATTCAACATGTTGTCCATGGCAAGGCTGTGATAAACTGAGATGATAGTCAAGAATTTGAGACTGCATATGCAACTGTGATGGTCTTTGGTAAAATTAATCGCTAAAACTAGATTAAGAATCATGCGTAGTACTACTATACATCGATGTGATGACATGGTAAAAACATTTGCTACAATAGCTACTTCAAAACAATTAAAGGGAAGGGGGAGGAAGCTTACTGCTCGGCGAGGGGAAGAACACGAAGAACACGCAGTGGAGGGCAGTAGATCAAGTGCCTATGGAGGCGGTAGCAGCGGGCCTCAGGGGATCGACACTACCTAGCGGTGGCGGATGCTTCAGGGGTGATGAAGAGATGAAAGGGAGGGTGATGAATGCGTGGTCGAGGGCGCCGAATCCAGCGATGATGGTGGCGGCCTGATGGCTTGGTTCATCGGAGAGCTGGTGACACCGGCGGATGCAAGGGGGAGGAGGAATAGAAGCAGAGCTGAGAGGTCGAGGCAATGGTGGTGGGGGTGTTGTGGATCCAACGGGGAGACGATAGGAGCAGGAGAGAGAGTACGAAGGAAATCGGAGCGACTTGGGCCGATCGGATTTTCCGGTCAAGTTTATGGGAACTCTTGGAGCTTGAAACAGTGGCTTGGGGCACTGTGATTCATCCTGGTGAACTTAGGACGCCATGGATCTACTACGAGAAGTTCCTGACAGACATGCGATTCCTGTTCAGAATGCTACCATTCACGGTGAAAGAAGACGACGATCTTGAGCACCCGACTCAAGAGCAAGAAGAGCGACGCACGACGACCATCGACTTCAAGTTCCATCAAGGCCTCAAAAACTCAGCGACCACGTTTTGAGTGGTCATCAGGCAACCAACTACGACAAATCCGATCGATAGTCCATCGTGACCACCGATCGGGACTTCATTGATGACTACCCGATCATTCAGGTTAGCCCTTAGTGAGATCCGAATAACGAAGACTAAAGAATCAGCATGATCGGGCATAGCAATCGAGAAGCGGTCAATTTCTCCAGCCAGTACCCAGTGATCAACAGGTCTACGATAACAAAATGTGGCTCCTCTTCATCAGGTCGCACTCCACCTCAGCCTGGACTTCAGCACGGTCTGACTGTAGTGTCGAGCCCGCGGGACAAATCAGGGCTCCCGCTCCAGAACCAATGCGCATTGAGCGATCAACAAGTAACACACCGCTGCCTAAAAAAGAACATATTCAGGCCTAATCAGTAGGGCACGACAAGCCCAAACGGGGCAACATGATATCTTCGTCCCTAGCAGGTATGCATATTCAATTCAGAACTCTAACGTTTTATAGCAAGTCAGAAGAACAACTACAAGAGTGTCTCTGCCTCAAGAAATCCGTGAATTCACTCCCAACGATGATCGGGGCATTGGGATCTCCTTTAGGACCCCATCCAGAAATTGATCTACCTACAGATCTATACTCTGACTCTACCCCGATATCTATCATAGACGAGTCCAATCGCCGGATCAGCTTCAACCTCCTCACTGAATCCGCGATCTCTCTCTCAGCGACGATTGGGCCATCGGGCTCTCCTTTAGGACCCCTTCCAGAAAGAGATCTAGGTGCAGATCTATACTCTGTCTCTATCCTGATAGCTATTAAAGACGAGTCTAATCGCCCGATCAGATTTAGATGATTTCAAAAAATCTACAACATTACTACAAAAAGTGATCAAGGCATAGAGCTCTCCTCCAAGAACCCCTCCAAAAATAGATCTCGTTGCAGATCTATACTCTGGCTCTGCACTAGCAGCCCACTATGACAAGATAGGTCCATCCGATTGCAGTGACCTTTTGAGGTCATTAAATACTTAGTCGATCTCTCTCTGAGTTAGGAACACCTGACTTAGTAACACAGATCGAATAGACTCTTTAGTCCAACAGTAAAAATGATAAGTCTCAAAAAAGAGATGACCACAACTAAGTATCGGGCAACCTCCTGATCGGCATCAAAAGGTTAAATGCTGCCAGACGCATACGGCTTGTATCGATCAACGAATCATACTGGCTTACATGCAAATACTTTTGGATTTCAGGGCAATCCGATTTAAGTTTCATGATCGAATTAACGATCAGCTTTGAAATCGTGATCTCTGGAACCGCGTCAGACAATAATCATTTCTGCACATGATGACGATTTGTGAAGCTTTGTCCAAATAGCAATAAGTGTCTTCAAATGACGCAAGGGGCTTACTTCCGTTCACACGCACAGTCAGCATACCAACGTGCACAAATCAGTCAGGGGCTTCCGATGAACGTCCCTAACCATCTCTTATACGTACAGCGCCGCGTACAAATCAGCCAAGGACTCCCGATGGACGTTCCTATCCATCTCTTATACATGCAACACCACATACAAATCAGCTAGGGGCTATTGATTGACGTCCCTAACCATCTCTTATACTTTTTACACGCGCATCGCCATGAACGAAAAGCAAGGGGCTCCCGATCGATGCTCCATATAGCTTCTATTACTTTCAGCACGTGCATCGCCGCGTATAAAAAGCAAGGGGCTCCACGGGTATGTGCTCCAGATTTAGTATTTGATTAACCAAGTTTTCAAAAGTTTTTGCAGCTCAGTAGTTATCATCATTGATGGTTTGGCTCGACTCCAAACCCCGTGAACGCGTCTCCTAGTATTCATCAGAACGCAAGGGAGCAAATGAGCACAAGATTATCATGATCGAGCATGTCGGCCCCGATCGATTCATAAGCTTCATCGATTGACAACAGATCAATCTACTCTACTTAATAATGGAAGAATTAGCAAGAGAAGATCCACCACCGACGATCGCCACACGGATCCGGGATTCTCGCACCTGATATATCTGAAGTATTTATAATTACAAGCATTCAAAAGAAGCACCCCGAAGAGTGATGGCTAGATCAGATTGACTCTTCTATCGGATAACATTAAGATGAAGGGAATAGTAAATTTATCGATCTGATTGATCTAATGTCCAATTATCTTCCCGATCAACTCAGATTTGCATCATATCAAGACAGTACAGTATATTAGATTCGCATCATAACAAGACAATGCAGTATATCAGATTCGCATCATATCAAGGCAATGCAGTATATCAAATTCACATCAAATCAGAACAAGGTGTAAAAGTTTTTTGTTGAAAGCTCAGTTATCCACAGATGAGATACCAACATATACAAGACAAAAATTGAAGTCATAGAGTGATCTTTTCATATTGAATACATCATCAACCCTGTGACATCAACGAAGAAGAAAGATGAACATGAAGATGAAGCAACTATTAGGCCGAAGATGAAGTCGCTCAGCTTGGTTCGAATAGAGGGGTCTGATCGATGATTGCCAATCAGTTGGTAGCCCAATTAGGAACCGAAGTTCATCATGATTGATGACATATTTAGGGGCTAGTGATGACACCTCAATTTTCTCTAGACCAGGGGTCCACTAAAGACGAAGGACCAACCAAGTAGAACAGTTCATGAAGATGTTGGGCCCAACAAGTAGCATATGAAGAGTTCAATCAAACCTCTAGAATAACTCCTAGAAGGATATTAACTTAAGTAATACATCAGGATTACGATTAGGAGTTTCTTTATTTTACAATTAGAGTTGGGATCTAGCTAAACTCTCTGATGCGATTACCCGACTATAAATAGACAGAATAGATCCCCATCGAGGGCAAGAGAAAAAGGAGAAAAAGAAGGGAAAAGCATAGCGAAAAGAATAGTAAAAACAATCAGTAAATCAAAATCAACAAAGTCATATTGAACGTCGGGTTATTATTCTCCGGAGGGTCTGAACCAGTCTAAACCTCATGCCTCATATTCACCTGAGATTGATCTTGTCGACTTACGTTTCCTTCGATCGTACTCCAAATAATTGGACAATAGGTATAAAGGTTTTTCTGCTAACCCCTTTTTATATTGATGATACAATTTCAAGGGGCTCAGAGGGATTGCAATAAGTCAACGTTAAGATAATATATTAAAAGTATAATATGCGCATCTCATCCGTATATGAGATTCTTATAGTCCCCTTCTTTTTTTCGAGAAGAAAACTCCTTTTATAGTTCCTTATGACGTATTGTTTTCATTAGGCTGTGATTACAAAAGCATATCTCAATTGGTGCAGGAATAAAGTAACCCCTGGCTGTCGGCTTTAGTCTCTGCCGCGTGTGTACATCAACGACTGTTGTGAGGTTGAAAGAGATGACAAATCCCACAACTCTGACCAAACCCTGTCAGCCTGCCCCAAGGAAAAAAATGTTTGTAGTGGCTTTTTCTCCCACCTTCTAACATTATTCACTATAAGAAAACCACCTTCATTCTTCGGAGCCGATGAACATAATTTAAATTAAGTTCGTAAGTTTATAGAAACTGATGAATATAATTGGCATGTCACTGATGAACATAATTCACGTTCGTCAGTGACGTGTAAAACCGACGAACATAAGGGGCCAGGGCACACGTGGTGTGAACCCCTCATGTTCGTCAGTGATGTGGCCACCGACGAACATAAAGGGATTTAAGAAACAACCACACCTTCATCTCTTCATTCCTTCCCCCATTTCATCTCCACCACAAGTGACATTGCCCTAGCTGCCACCCGTCGCCGCCCTTGCCACCCGTTGTCACGTTGCCGGTCCTCATCACCACAGGCCCTGCGCCACCCGACGCCCCCATTGTCCCTTGTCGCCGCTGGCCCCACGGCACCCGTCATCGCTGGTCCTCGGCGCCCTCGCTGCCTCCTCATCGCCGGTCCTCCTCCTCACTCAGGTGAGCAACTGCATGCTACCTTGCTGGTTGAATGGAGGAACTGAAATGGTGAACTTGCTGCCTTGTTTATAAATTTAGTGAATTTGAGTGAACATGTACAAATTAGTGAAATTTGAGTGAAATGTAGGCAAATTGCATGAATTTGAGTAAAATGTAGGCAATTTTAGGCAAGTTTAGTGAATTTTAGTCATTTTTAGGCAATGTTAGTCAAGCTTAGGCAATTGTAGTCAAAATTGACTAAATTTTAGTGAAGTTTAGTCTATTTTAGCCAATTTTAGTCAAACAAAGTCAAATTTAGTCAAATTTTTAGACAATTTTAGGCAATTTAGATAAATGTAGTCAAATTTTGTGGATTTTAGTGAATTGTAGTCAAATTTATGCAATTTTAGTGAATTTTAGTGACTTATAGTTGCTTTTAGTCAATTTTAGGCAAATGTTGTCAATTTTAGTGAAGTTTAGTCTAATTTAGCCAATTTTAGTCAAACAAAGTCAATTTTAGGCAATTTATTGAAATTTAGTGGATTTTAGTGAATTGTAGTAAAATTTAGGCAATTTTAGTGACTTATACTTGATTTTAGTGAATTTTATTAAAATTTAGTGAATTTTAGTGACTTACAATTTCTTTTAGTGAATTTTATCCAAGTTTAGTGAATTTTAGTGACTTAAAGTTTCTTTTAGTGAATTTCAGGCAAGTTTAGTGAATTTTAGGAAATTTTAGTCAATTTGAGGCAATTTTAGTCAATTTAAGTGAATTTAGTGACTTGTAATCAAATTTAGGCACTTTTAGTCAAATCTTGTGTCTCGTGTGCCTTGTGCTTACTTTGATTAGCTTGTTGTTCTTGTTTAAATTTGTTCTAGCCCCAGTTGTGATTCTAGCGAATAGGTGGCAATTAGTTGTTCTATTTTATATCCATATGCTCTCTAGTATCTTGCTTGCTAGTCGTAAGTTTATCGGGCCATAGATTCATCATCTTGGAGTGCGATCTACTTTTCCGCTGCAGTCCATCCTATTTCACCGGACTTATCCGGCCCTATATCCAACATATCCGGTCTTGGTCGGACATGTCCACCAAGAGGTTGTACAAGTCCGACAATCTCCGGTCTAACTTATTTAATTAAGTAAGTTTCAGGTTTTATTGCCTATTCAACCCTGCCCCCTCCCCCCCTCTAGGCAACTTTCACTTTCACCTGACGAAGGAGCAATACCTTTTGGGTAAATTTGATTGGCTGGTCAAGGATACTGAAGCTTGGGATTCCCTGTGCGAGTGGTGGACATCCCTCGAGTTCAGGGCCAGGTCTGATAAGGCCCGAGAGAACCGGACGAGCAAGTCGTCGGTGCACCACTACATCGCAGATGGACACATCCAAAAGGTTCAAAGAATGGTATGATACTCGTACTCCTGTTTTGTAATTATTGTGTATAAATTTGTGTATAATGTTGAATTCTTTATTCAGAAGGCTAGTATTAGGATTGAACCCCATTTCCTCGATGTTTGGGTGCCCATGCATCAGGATGATCCACAGTCCTGATAGAAGCTTGTAAATATTAATTTCTTCTATAGTTCTGTATATGCATCGCCATTTGTTTTATCCGTGCCAATAAACTCATTGTTATGCAGGAACGATATACCGAGGGGCTGAAGAAGAAACACGAGCCTAATGTAGACCCGAGGTTGGTGCCCTTAGACGTGGATGCTTCATATGTCGCGGACGGAGGTCTACTGCATGGGAGGTATGTTCAAACGTATTAATTATCTTAGGTTAAGATTTAGCGAATTCGTAAGTGTTTACGCTTTTTGTAGACTTGATTTGGGCGACAGGACGCCGAATCTTGAAAGCTATAGCCGGAAGTCTACCTCCAGCTCCTCGCGCAGCATGACTCATCAAAGCATCATCGAAGCTGAAATGGGCAAGGAGTTGTGACATACGAAGGAACTTGTGCAACAACTACTACAAAGCAATCAGCAGATGCAACACGAGTATTAGGCTATGTAGTATATGGTGATACAGGTAATAATCTCAACATCTGCAATTTGTTAAATTCCAATAATCGTTGAAACTAAAGATTTAGTGATTAACGAATGTGGCATGTCTCCTTATGGACCGCCACCATAGTTCCCTCGTCCCACCACACTGATTGATCCCTCGTCGCATGGAGACGTATCATAGGTAAACATATCTTATTTCGATTCTAGTTAAGTTAATAATATTCACTGTAAGACTGTTGATTCGGTTACAGAGTTTGTCAGTGCCATCTCCGGGTTCTACGGTGCCTTCCGTGACTTCTCAGGCGTCAACACCACCTCCTACATGGCCGACGTCGTAGGGACATTGTGACAGAACCACCTCGGCAGGGGGTCCGTCGCCAGGATCAACTTGAGCGATTCTCGGCGAAGCGAGAACACAATC
>VSTD030001420.1:0-13193 GCA_008808055.3 Sporobolus alterniflorus | reverse complement strand
CAAGTTCAGACTGCTTCACTGCTCTGAGCTCCAGAAGACCTTATTCACAGCACAACAACTTCGTGGTCCCGCAATTGCCTGGTGGGCCATGTATACTGCCACTCTTCAGGACAATCACCAAGTATTGTGGAGTGAGTTCTCCAAGGCATTCTACGAGCACCACATTTCAGCAGGAATCTTGCATCGCAAGCTGTGGGAATTCCTACATCTGTAGCAAGGGACTGATAGTGTGTATGAGTATGTCAGAAAGTTCAATTACCTAGCAGAATATGGTACTTATCATGTGGGTATTGATGAGAAGAAGGAAGAGCTGTTCAGAAATGGACGGAGCCTCCCACTTTAGGATCGCTTAGTTTTGCGCCGTGACCCTATCATTCGATGCTCTTGTGAGTGCCGTGATTGACCAAGAGGGTACCTAACAAGCAGTATTAGCTGAAGAAGCGAAGATGAGAAAGAGAGCCTTGTCAAGACCTTCAGAAGATAGTACTGAGGGTGCTCCACCTAAGTACCGCCTAGTTCACTCTCCATCAGCTGGCAAGTCACGAGTTGCACCTCCACCACCATAGTGGGTTCGTCACCCATTTCAGCCACAGTAGTAATAGGTGTTATCCCGGACACCTATCCAGTGACCATAGCCTGTATCACCTTATGCACCTCAGCAGAAGGCCATAATAGTCAGAGCCCCATGCTTCAATTGCGGACGTGTTGGGCACTTTGCTCGACAGTGTCCTGAACCCAAGAAGGGCAAAGTACCAAGATTCCCAACAGCAACAGTAATTTAGTAGAGAAGCAAAATAAGAGCCCCAATACCGAGAAGTGGACGTGTCAACTATACCACGATCGAGGATATTCCTGAAGGAGTAGAAGCACTTGTGGGCACTTTCATATTGTTTGGGCATCCTTTCATCATCCTGTTTGATTCTGGAGCCTCACATGACTTCATGAGTTCAACATGTGCTAAAAGAGCGAAGTTGGCTCTTACAATCACCAAGCCATCCTACACGATCAGCACCCCTGGAGGCTGAGTTGTGGCCAATCAAATAGCAAGAGAAGTTCCACTCGAGTTAGCTAGACAAGTGTTCCCCACCCACCTCATCGTCTTGGATGGGTAAGGGATAGATGCCATTCTGGGAATGAGTTGGATGAAGCTGTATAAAGCTCTTCTGGATATAGCGAGACAACTAGTGTACCTAGATTCTCTAATATATGGCAAGATTACCCTACACCTCTCAGTCATAGTTCATCTCAAAGCATCCATACACCACACCGTGGTAAAGAATATAGAGGAAATACCCATGGTATGAGAGTTTTTGGATGTCTTTCCAGATGATCTGCCAGGAATGGCTCCTAAGAGGGACATTGAGTTCAAGATAGAGTTACAGCCTGGTACTGCTTCTATCGCTAGGAGCCCGTACAAAATGTCATGGACGAGTTGGCAGAATCGAAGATCCAACTGAAGGACCTACTAGACAAAGGCTACATCAGACCAAGTTCATCACTGTGGGGTTGTCTAGCCTTGTTTGTGTCAAAAAATGACAAAGAGCTTCGTCTATATGTGGATTATCAACCGCTGAATGCCGTCACCATCAAGAACAAGTATCCACTACCCCACATAGGCATTCTATTTGATCAATTTGCAGGAGCAAAAGTGTTCTCCAAGATTGATCTCCGCTCTGGGTATCATCAAATCAAGATTCATGCTAATGATATTCCCAAGATAGTCTTCTCTATGAGATATGGCATGTATGAGTATCTAGTCATGTCATTCGGATTCACAAATGCACCAACACACTTCATGTATCTCATGACTTAGTTTTCATGCCTGACTTGGACAAGTTTGTCGTGGTGTTCATTGACAACATTCTGGTATACTCGAAGAATATGGAAGAACATGAAGAACACCTTTGAATTGTACTTCAACAGCTACGAGAGCACTAGCTGTATGCCAAGTTCAGCAAGTGTGAGTTTTGGATTAAGGAAGTATCATTCTTGGGTCATGTGATATCACTAGAAGGAATCACGGTGGACCCCGGCAAGGTACAAGATGTGTTGGATTGAAAGCCACCAACATCTGTAACTCAAGTGCACAGTTTTCTTGGATTGGCTGGCTATTATCGAATGTTCATTTTGAACTTCTCCAAGATTGCAAAGCCAATTACCGAGCTCTTGAAGAAGGGAACCAGGTATGTCTGGAGCAAAGATTGTGATGATGTATTCCAAGCATTGAAGAAGTTGTTAACTACATCACCAGTGCTAGTGCAGCCTTACATCGCCAGGTCATTCGACGTATATTGTGATGCTTCTGGCACTGGCTTAGGATGTGTCCTTATTCAAGAAGGATGAGTGATTTCATACTCCTCATGATAGTTGATATGCCAAGAAGAACACTACCCTACTCATGATCATGAGTTAGCGGCAGTTGTGTTAGCATTGAGAACATGGCGTCATTTCTTGCTTGGGAATGTGGTTCACATCTACACAGAGCACAAAAGCTTGAAGTATATCTTCACTCAACTAGACCTGAACATGAGGCATCGAAGATGACTCAAGTTAATCAAGGATTATGAGATGGATGTGCATTATCATCTGGGAAAAGCAAATGTAGTTGCAGCCGTGTTGTGTCGCAAGGCTCAATGCAACTATTTGCCTGTGGTACCTCTTACTGGAGGAGAGTCTAGCATCCGAGTATTGCCTAACCTATCACTGTACAACATCACCCTCACACCCATATTAAGGGATGAGATCATAGCCGCTCAGAAGAATAATGAAGGCATGGGTCATATCAAAAGAAGAATGCAAGAAGGTGACCCAAAGGTCGCTTGTTTTCTCGAGGATGTGGAAGGAACCTTGTGGTTCAAGGAAAGATTGGTTGTACCCAAGAAGGAAGCTTTGAAGAAGATTCTAGATGAACCTTATACGTTGAGGTACTCTATTCATCTGGGTAGTACCAAGTTATATCATGACCTAAGGCAGCAATTCTGGTGGACACGAATGAAGCGCAAGATAGCTCGCTATGTGTCAGAGTGTGATACCTGCCGAAAGGTCAAGGCTGACTATATGAAGCCTGAAGGGCTATTGCAGCCATTGAGCATTTCAGAATGGAAGTGGGATGACATAAGCATGGACTCCATTGTGGGCTTACTGCTGACTGCTCGCAAGTTTAACTCTATTTGGGTAATCGTGGATCGACTCACCAAATCCGCCCACTTCATACCCGTCAACACCAACTATAACCGCTTAGAAGTATGCTGAGATTTACATTGATCATGTGTTATGTCTGCATGGAGTTCCAAAGATGATTATGTATGATCAAGGGTCATAGTTTGTTGCTCGTTTCTAGGAACAATTGCATGCTTCCCTCGGGACTCACTTGATCCACTGTTTGGTCTATCACCCTCAGATGGATGGCCAAACTGAGTGATTCAACCAAATCCTTGAAGATATGCTAAGAGCATGTGTTCTGGAACATCAAGGAAATTGGGATAAGAATCTACCCTGGGCTGAGTTCTCTTACAATAATAGTTGTCAAGAGAGCTTGAAGATGGCACCATTCAAAGTGTTATACAGACGTCGATGCTGCACCCCGCTCGATTGGATTAAGCTAGGAGAGAAGGTTATCTTTGGTCTTGACCTTATTGATGAAGCTGAAGCAACAGTTTGTCATATCCAAGAAAACTTGAAAGCTATGAAGTCACGCTAAGAGACTTATGCAAACAAGAGGTGTCGACCCTTGGAGTTCGAAGTTGAAGATCTTGTGTACTTGAGGGTCTCGCCAATGAAGGGCGTGAAGAGGTTTGGGGTGAAAGGAAAGTTAGCGCCTCGCTACATTGGACCCTTTCCTATCCTTGAGAAGTGTGGGACCATGCCTTACAAGCTTGACTTGCCACTAGCTTTGGTTGGAGTTCATGAAATCTTCCACGTGTTGCAACAAAAGAAGTGTCTAAAAGCACCCATGGATGTAGTACTGCCAGTAGTGACACCGCTCGAAGCAGATTTGACCTATCCTGAGCACCCTATCAAGATATTGGATCAGAAGGATCGTGTCACTAGGTGCAAGACCATAAAGTCCTTCAAGGTTCATTGGAGCAACCATTTAGAAGAAGAAGCTACATGGGAAAGCGATGACTTTCTCCGTTCTGCCATCTAGAGTTCGAGTTATCGTAGAGGGAAACGTGCGATTGTTCGCTGTTCCTATTAGGACCTTTCTCTTTTTTAAATATCGGGATGAGATTTCTTTTAAGAGGGGAGGGCTGTGACACCCCTAGTGTCACTGTAGCAGCTATAGTATTCTATAGTACCTCTAATGAGTAATCTGCAATGTAACTTGGTTTAAGTTTGAATTTGAATTCAAATACTTCCTTTTGAATGTTAATAACCCAAGTCATAATTGCCACTTGTAAAGGAACTTCCAAATTTTCATACAAGTGAGTCAATCTAATTGCACAGTCATGAAGATCTTGTGGAGGTAGAATTTTAGGGAATGTATGAGATTTTTGCCAAAAGGTTTGAACCCCTTTTTAAATTTCTAGGAAGATTCAGATTGGATTTTTGTTCCAAAATTTATAACATGAAATCCAGAGGAAATCTGAAGTTGGGCCAATGAGAAAAGTTGTTCATTAGGATCAAATCTACCCCTGTGTATAGTTTGGAAATTTTTGTACTCGTGGAAGTGCCTGTTTCATATCTTACAATTTGGAAAGTGTTTGAATATTGAGAAATACTTGGAATAAATGAGAAGGATTCAATGGGCCTAGCCCACTCTGCTGTGGAACCGCGTGAGCCTCCAGCGTCGTCCTTATCGCTTCACGCTGTAGGGCGAAGCCAAACACCATTTTGCTCCTCATGCCTCCCCCCCGCTCCGCTCTGCTCCGTGCACTCTTCTGCCACCATCGATCGATCGTTCCACCACATCGCCCGCCACCAGCTGTAGCTGCGACGAGCGTCACTGTCATCGCCAAGTGTGCCCATCCTCGAGGCCCGTAGCGCTGCCGCAAAGAACCGCTCGAAGTGAGCTGGCGTCGTCCACTCCATACGCCGTGAAGATGCCACCAGCACTAGCCTCCTCCGAACACCGCTCCGCCCGGCCGCCGCCTCCTCGAGCTCCACCCCGACCTGGGGCACCTCTGCGTCCCTTCCAGCTCCGACCTGACCACCCTGCCAGCCTTTCACCGGTGAGCAACTCTACCCAAGAAGTGCCACCGTGGGACTGCCTCTGTGGTGAGCCCCCTCTCTGATTCATCTCAAATGAGCTACATACCCCGCTGCCTTGCTTTAGGTCGCCGCTCGCTCTGCCTGGCTGCCGGCTTGCCAGAATTTTGGCCGGCACCGCCACCCCAGCTCCATGGAATTCCCCTCCCCTACTTTTCAAATGGGCCACAAGCCCAAGTGGCTGGGCCTGCACATAATAGGCTGGTCAGTGATGGCCCATACGAACAGTAGGCCTCAACTTTTTTTAGTTTGTTTAGTTTGAATCAAATTCAAATATTTGCAAACTTCTAAAATTTGTAGCAAATTTAATTGAATCAATAAAATCTACAAATTAACTCTGAAACTTGAATTCAAATATATTATTTAGGATAAAATATAAAATAAATTAATTTCTTTAATAATTAATAAATAATTATTAAAGCTTTGATAATTCTAGAATAATTCATATTTAATTATTTAAAATCCAATAATTTGTGAAACCTTGACCCATAATTATATTTTCACCTTATCTTCATGGCAAGTGTATTTTCATCCCTTTATGTTGATCATGTGCTATGTGTAGTGTCTTGATCATCCCCCTTTTTGGCATTTAACCTAGTTTATGGAATGAAGTAGGTTACGTCTTCCAAGCTTGCCATTTCCCCTCAACCCGGCCCCAAAACCCTAGGTAAACTGTTTGGCTCATGTTGTTAGTTTCTGATCTTTGTTACTTTCCAAACCCCGCTTTGAGCTTTAGTCAAAGTCGTTAAGGTTCTTTGTTCGCTAAGACCTTAGGACCGAGTCGATTCAACCTTCCTAGCCATATCATCATCGATAGTCATTCTTTAACTTAAAGCATTGCATTCTGACTTAGGTTGTCTTCGACATTGAGAAAGAAGTTTTGAGCCAAGCTTGGGGGTCAACAATTCATGAAGCTCAAGACTAACTTCTTCCTTTCTTAAGTAAAGGCAAGCACCAGAGCATACCTCCTCGAATTTGATACTTGTGATGAGGATTTGGAGAAGTACGATGATGCAAGATCAATATCAAGGAGGAACACAGCGAGATTTAGACTGGTTCAAGCGCTCTCGGAGAATAATAGCCTTACGTACAATATTGCTATATTATGCTATGTAAAAATTGGTTGCTCCAGATGATTGCGGGCTGCTACTTTTATAATATGGAGAACCGCCTTATAGATATGATAGTTCTGAATTCTTTTACAATCCCAACAAATGCGTACCCAATCGGGACTCTAATTAGGGTTGTGTCCAATCTCGTGGGCCATCACAGCAGTTGGGCCCTTGGCTTGGGTAAATATTTGTGGCATGCTCACTAGCCCCTGAACATGTCATCAAATTAGGCAACTTCAGTTCCCAATCAGGTTACTGACCCGTCGGCAAGCATTGATTGGACACCTTAGTTGAACCTAACTTCATACACTGGAATCCACTGATTGGCTCCATGCTAACTTTAGTCTTGACTACAATGATGATCTTTACTGATGCTGCAATGGGTTGATGATGTATTCTATATACCTTGACGAGTCCGCAACACGTGTTGAAAGCTGCATGGCTGTCACGTCTCTATGTATTTTTTTGAGCAATTGGACAATTTGCTTGACCATCTGAATAACCGGTGCACGATTCACTGTTCCTGAAGCATCGCCATTGATTGTTGGCATGGGAAATGAAATGACACCCATTACTGCAGCGGTGTGATACCACCTAGGCTATAAATATCTTCTTGCTTGGGGTTTCTCTCTCTTGCTCTCTGCTTTCCAACAATGGGGGACAAGAGAGGCCTCAAGTGAGAGCGTTCTCCCTCCGCAGAGGGAAGTCCTATGCCCAGTGACGCAAAAACTCCTCCGCCGACGCCGTTTGGGTCTCCACCACCACCAGGATCCCCATCAGAGGTATCCTGTCACCGCCCTTGCTCATTAGTGTTTGAATAGGGGGCCCTCCGGGAAGGCTCCAGTGGTGGATCTGTCTTCATCTTCAGATGAGGAGGATTTCATCCCTAACACTTCTCACGACTTTGAGTTCACCCAACGTCTCTACGGTGAACTCAACTGTGCTCTTCCAGGACCGCCCGACGAGGGCAAGGTGATCATCATCAGCGACTCTAATGAAGAAAAGGTGGCACATGAGGAGAACACCGCTAAAGCTGAGGCCACGCGTTCTGCTGCTGCTGGGAAGTCTTTGACTCTAGCTGCCTCTCCTGCTGATGCCGATGAAGACCCCAGGGCAACGCCAAATGATAGTAATGACGGTCTGGCCCCGGGTCAGGACACAGGAAAGAGCAGTGGTGGCGGAGACGAAGCCAGCATGCCTTAGGCTACCGCACCAAGACCGGCTCCTGCAGCAGGCCTGCTTCAAAGAGAGCTATGCTCAGCACTACTACCCTTCCTCTTTTGTGCAGAGGAGTTGGGATGGTGACTCTGAATCATTGCTTTCTTTGATGCCCTTCATACCTCTGCATCTCTATCTGTTTCTAATGTGTCCTTGTTATAGCATTAGGCTTCAAGTAGACTGTAATAAGAGTTCTCTTCAATCCAAAGTCAGTGAAATTTGGATCTTTTGCTGATATGATTCTTCTGTCTTGATTGTTCTAACTTCAATGATATGCTAAAGTTTTCCGACGTGATCTTGACATTAGTGAACTCTTTTGCAATGAGTACTGACATGGCTGATTTGACCCATTCCAACCGTTACGCCTCATCAGTCTTAACTTAATCGGGCACACAATAAACGGTGATCGGCGCCGATCAACAATGTAAGATGCAACTCAACATGCTTTACTTCTTGATAACTTTTGATCAGACAACGGTACTGACGAAGGCTGATTGGGCACTGCTACTGATAACATGATTGGGCACTTATGCCAAAAACTTTTCTTCTTCACTTTGGGCAAATGACCCTGCCGAACAGATTGATAGCTTTCTATCCATTGCGCAGCAGTTCCTTCTCAAGGGCATCACGGATTTCAAAATCTTTTAAACTCCCCAACTTTTGGCTCCTTGATCTCACGTCCGGATCACGTGGGTGGTTGAAATAGAAAGACATCTTTTTCTAGGGAAATGAATCATCACACTGTCGCCCACTGTGCCTATAAAGCTAACGCCACTGAGCATGTCTCATCCCATCGTTTCTCACTCTTACCTTCCCATCTTTTCCTGCTACTCTCATACTTGTTGCACCGCTCCCACCTTGCACTCCATGTCTACTAACTCTGCTAGCAACCATCCTCCCACCAATTCATTGATTGACGATGATGCTGGGAGCGATTCTGAGGCAGAGAGCACGGTGATAACAACTTCATCTTCTCTGACTCACGATGCCTCCCTGATGGCAAACGGGGAGATCCCTGATCTAACAGACTTCTTCAAGGGAATAACCATCTCAGAGGAAGAGCTCCAGGCTTACCAGAGTCATGGTTGGTTGACTGGTATGTGCTCTCATCCATTCATGAGGTTGATGTCCCAACTCTTGCTGGCTCGACTGTACTTTGCTTTGAGTTGCATCTGCTTACTGGGTTTGGGCTTCCCCCAGTAAGTTCCTGGTAGCCATTATGAACTATCTCAGTTGCTCGCTGGTTCATTTCAATGCCACTGCTATTGCTGCTCTTAGCAGCTTTATGATGCTGTGTGAGTGCTGGCTGGGGATTCCACTGAACTCCAGTTTGTTCTGGTATTATTACTCTCCATCCCGATACGCCAAATTCTTCTATGGTGGGATTGGGCTATCTCCGCGCCGCCACCGTTGGGATGAGTATATTCTAGCACTCTTCAAGGGTTGTTGGAAAAATTCATAGAAGAAGTGGTTCCTGGTTGATGAGCACGCCTAGCCTTCATGGGAGAACAAGCTTCTGTTCCCTCCAACCGTCAATGCTCAACGGAAAGAACCATCGATGAACGCGCATTTGGCCACCTTGGTCAAGTGCGTAGCTGAGCTCTGTGAGGCTGGGCTTAAGGCATGCTACTGCATTGAAGAATTCCATCTTTGGCAAATCCGCCCCCTCGGTCGTCGAGACAAATGCGCTTATGAGTGCCCGTGGATGGTTGATCCTAACTGTGAGCCTGCAGACGGTAAGGTTCCCATCTTGTTTTTTAAATACTGGTGCCACAACTATCCCAATCTGACATTCCATCTATCTTATATAGTTTTGTCCCAGGAAGAGGTCGACTGGCTCGTGGGCTGATTGTTTGATAAGGACCCGCCAACCGCGTAGCCAGCTGACTTGCTGCTACCGTATGGTAGTGAGAACCATCCTCCCTTTGGCTTGTAATCCAGGACTTCTACCCCACTCACTAGATTGATGTCGAACTGTCCGATGAAGACAACCATGGGTAGAAAGAGCCCACTGGCGATGATGCCGGAGGTGAGAGAGCACCTCTGGTTGAGATACTAGCTCCCAACCCAATCAGATCCAGCATGGCGGAGCAGCCCAACCCTTCAACTGCCGATCAGGCTACTGCCACTGCTCCCTCGGGTAGTGGACAGAAGAAGAAACACGTTGCACTTGGGACTAAGCACAAGCAAGACAAAGCTCCAGCCGATCAGGTAATAATTGAGCTTCCTCTATGACACGGACCTTGAAGTCCTCTAGATCTAGTTGCTGTAGAGCATATTTTTGGGCGCCTCTTTGAAGATTTTTGACATGTATCTTAGGCTGCAAGGACTGGTACTTCGGCTGGTGATGACACCCATCCTTCCAAAAGAGCTTGAGCGCCGCCACTTAAAAGGATGATTGTGCCCAAGTATATGATGACCCTCCTTCTGTTCATTCTGCTACTAACTTTGGTCCTCATTCTGATAACATGGCTGTTCATAGGAAATCTTCGGCTGGTGGGTCATCCAAGAATATAGATAAACCAATTGCTACGCATCAGACAATTCCTCCGGCTATTTTTGCTTCTACCCCTTCTTCTACAAAAGGGACCAGCTGGACGATCTTATCGACTACCGATGCCTGGAACTTCTCGCGGTGTGTTACAGAATTTCTGGAGGACCTAAAGAATAGGGAAGTCAATTGGGAAGGTACCCCCTTCATTCCTTTTGCTACCTAAGATCCTTGACATTCTTCACTAATTCTTGACTGAATTATCCTACAACCCTGACAGCCCAACTAACGGTAGCACAGGAAGCGCTGTCCAAGGAGAAATCCACCCAATTGGCAATTGCCTAGGCTTTTGCTGAAGAAAAGGCCGCTCACCTAGCTGCCGAGCAGGCTCTCAAGAGTTCTGATGAGGCTAAAGTCAAGCTGGCCCAGACACTAGAGACAACACAAGCCATTTATATTGTTAGCCGGGATAAGTTAGCCTCCAAATCCAAAGAACTAGATGACATGGTGTTCTGGGAGCAGAAGGCTAACACGCTGCGAGAGCAGGCTGAGAAGAAACTCATTGACACCGAGGGCGAGAAGAAGGACCAAGGGCTATTGCTGGAATTGGCTCGGGGGGCATTGTCCAAACGTGAGGACTCCTCCGTCCTGATGATTTTGACGGCAATAGCCAATGTTATGGCACTGCTCAAGTGTCACTTGCCCGATCTTGACGTTGAGCTTCTGTGCAAGGACTTTGCAGTTGATGAGGCAGAACGTGAAGCGCTGACCAACGGCGCATACGATGCTGCTCATGAATTTGCATCACCCTATGACTTCTCCAGCCTTGATGAGTCCGAAGACAATGATAGTCCTAGGAATGTGTAACTCTTCTCCTATATGCCCCTTGCTTTTCATACACCGATGATTAATGTTGTATGAAAAGTATGTTGACCCATTAATCGGGACTGACTAATTATGCGAATTCAAAAAGTGTTAGATGTTAAGGGACCGTCAATTGGGAGCCCCTTGCTTTTTGTATGCGGCGCTGCACATGTAAAAAGCATAAGATAGATGACTAAGGGACCATCTATCAGGAGCCCCTTACTTTTTATATGTGTTGGTTCACTGACCGTGTGTGCGATCGAAAGTGAGCCCCTTGCATCAATCAGGAACGCTTATTGCTAATCGGGTGCATCATTACAGATTGTCAAAGTGTGTCTAGTAGCGCTCACCCTTTAGGTGCAGATCGGGGACTGCCCGATGCTTAGCTAGGGTGTAGAGTTTGACTATATATGGTACACGTCATCCCTTGTTGGGGACTTATCGTTTTCACTTCTAGGCTTAAGAAGCCCCTTCAGTTGCAAAACACAAAGATATACACTGAGAAACATTATATCTTTATTAACTATAAAGGTACATCAAACGTAATACTTGCGCAATTGATCGACATTCCATGTATTAGGAAGCATGCCGCCATCAACTTCTGCCAGCACATAAGCCCTTGGTGTTGCTACCTCTACTATGATGAATGGGCCTTCCCAGGGTGATGAAAACTTGTGCTTAACTTTGGTGCGGATGTCCTTCTTCAGTATCAGATCCCCGATGTTCAACTCTTGTTGTACCACACATTTATTGTAGTACTTCTTCAAGGATTCTTGATATATCTACACATTGATAAGTGTCGTGTTGCATCTTTCTTCTAGCATATTGGAGTCCAACTCCCTGGCTTTTGCCTGATGTTATGTGTCAAAATGTGTCACCCTTACTGACTCAAGATATATTTCCAGTGGCAATACTGCATCTGCTCCATGGACCAGATTGAAAGGCATGCCTCTGGTTACTCTATTCACATTGGTCTAAAGGGCCCATAGCACTGAGGGCAACTCGTTATGCCAATTTCTGCCTTTCGCTTCTAAGTTATGGGACATTCTGGTTTTCATTCCCTTTAGGATTAGGACATTGGCTCGCTTGACTTGCCCATGCGTCTGTGGGTGCATTGTAGATGATGACTGATGCTGGATGCCAAAATCCAGGCAACATTTGAAAAACTTTGCTCCCTTGAACTATGTACCATTGTCTACCAAGACTCTTCTAGCATGATGAATCTGTATATGATGCTCTATAGGAACTTGACTGCTGCCCTCTAGGTTATATTCACTGCTGGCATGGCTTCCATCCACTTGGTGTACATGTTGATTCAAATGAATAAGTATCTGAACCCCCCTAGTGCCCTGGTCAGGATTCCCACAATGTCAATTCCCCAGACCACAAAGGGCTAGGAGATATTGATAGGCCGAAGAGGATTGGTATGCTTTGTTGTTTGCTTCTGAAAGAACTGGCACTCTTTGCACTTCTTTACGACCTCCATCGCGTCATCCTTTGCTATGGGCCGGTAGAATCCATGCCTGAATGCTTTCCTGACGATCGAGCACCACGATGACTGTGACTTGCATACACCTCTATGTATATCCTCAAGTAGTTGTATGCCTTCTTCTCTAGAGATGCACCTCATCATCATCCTGTTGGTGCCTTATCGATATAGTACCCCATCAATTAGGTGATACATCCTGGACTTTCATACGATGCGCTCAACTACAGCATTGTCATCTGATGGTAGCTGATTGTCCAAATATGAACTGATCAGGCTCATCCAATCATATGTTGGTTGTTGTGCTGGCTCCTCGATAACCATCAGATCAGTTCCCACTTCACTAGTTGATTCTTCTGGATTCACTGAAGGCTTGGATTATCTTTCAACAATAACATCCGGTGGGGTCGGTGCTCTGGAGGAAGCATTCTAGGCCAAATGATCAACATCATGGTTGTCCAGACATGGGACGTACCATACTTCAAACCCATTGAAAAACTTCTCCATTCTGCACACTTCTGCTAGACACCCAGACTTCATGTCATTGTTGCAACCATACTCTTTCTGTACCCTCTTAGCCACCAGCTGCGAATCTCCCCTGATGAGGAGTCGTCGTATGCCAAGATCTTTGGATAGCTGAAGGAGATTGATCAGCCCCTCGTACTCTGTGATGTTATTGGTGGCTGGGAACTCAAGCTGCATGACATATTTTAGAGCATCACCTTTGGGTGGGATGAGCACGATGCCAGTGATCGGGTCATTCATCAATGCCCACAGACCTGGTCGTCATGAGACCTGCGTAAAGCAGCTTCTG
>VSTD030001419.1:0-13199 GCA_008808055.3 Sporobolus alterniflorus | reverse complement strand
ATTATTTCACAAAAAAATATACCACTTATTGCATTTCTGTTCCATGTTTGGCCACCAACTACCAAGAATTAGATGAAACCTAGTATTAATGCCTGGAGTGACATAGCCCGAGACATGGTCCCACTTTTTTAGGTTGAGGTAAGCAGTTGAAAATAGATGTCACATGTAACATAAATGGCAGCAAACAACTGAATTTGGTCAATACGTATGGTTTAAGCAGAGTGTGACTCTGCATGATAAATGAGCACAATATTAGGAATTGTAATACACACGCACACACACAAGAACAGCAGAAAAACAGTACTTTCACAGAGAGGTAACACAGGGGACTTACATACTGCTTGCCGGTCAGTTTGGGCCTCTAACCAGTGTTGCTCGAACTGAATGTTGTAAAGAGCCTCATCTAATTTACCAATCTGCTCAAACAATGGTGCAAAATGCTCTGCAGAGTGTGCAGGAAAGACAAGTTAGGTGCTAAGTTTGATGCATGCCCACAGTGACGAAAGAACAAATATTCTTACCATCTTTGGCGTGCTGGTCGAAGTATGAAAAGTGGCCAACATGCACATCAAAGTCTATGGTTTCGTGATACGGAGATTTGTTGGTGAAGCAGAAGCGATGGATGCCCCTCTTCTGGACTATGAACTCAAACTTGTCGCTAGTCTTATCACGAGAGTCACGGACCTGGGCGCCATTAGGATCTTTAACCTATAATTAACCAAATGAGTCAGGTTTCCATGAAGGTAATCAAAGAAATTGTACCAGCTGCTCTAAATAACAGGCTATCTAAGAGATCCACAATCGCATCAGGTATAACACTAAGCACAAAAGTATTAATTCAACAATTTGCCAGCCCAGGTTCGAGCCTTGCTTCTACCTTAATTATTTCCTTGGTCAGCAGTCTGTTGTCCAAGGTTTCATTTTTTTTAATTCAACGATCTGTAGCAGATTAAAAACACAGTGAAATCAATGAAATAATAAGATTCAAAACTGTGGCAACCTGCTTCTCTGCAATGTTCATCTCCTATGATGCAAACATCCTAAATCACATATTAGATATAAAGTTTGACAAACGTTGCTTACTTCCTGCCTACACCTCTACTAGCACAAGATAACTAAACGAGCAGCATTGTAAGCAGATTATTTCTCCAGACTACGCAACAATGCATCAAACTGACGTCTGGCATCCATGAAAAAAGGAATCGCTTTCCTTACCACAAGATCGGCACCTTTATCGCTGTAATGCCAAGGGGTGTCAGCCTTGATCACCACGAAGGATACGTGAACCGTATCCCCCACGTACTCCACGTTATGCGAAAAGCAATCTTCCCGATCAATCACGAAGCGGATGGCCGCAGCCGGCCGCAAGAACAGGAAGATGCAGAGCCGATAAACACGCAGTTTTCCAGCTCAGACCCTCCATCGTTCTCTTGTATTGGCAGGAAGAATGCGAGGACAGTAATAACCGATTTTCGTACGAGGCTCCCTGCAGAGACAAATTTCGCAGGAGCTGTTAAACACAGGAATTTGCCACGGGGAACAGAGGAAGCGGATCTGGATGCTCCGAGGCGGAACAGATCAGAAGCACAGAGTCGGGGGCGGGGGCGAAAGGGGATGAGAACGGAGACGGAGGCGCAAGTCTTGGGTGGTGTATCCCAGACGACTCCGTCACCGTCCCCACGAGCGCGGCATCTCCGTGACTCCGTCGCGGGGAGGCGATTCTGGGCGTCCAGACTCCGGTCGGTGCTACCGGGAGAAGCAGAGCAAGATCTGGCGAGATGTTCTGTTTGTCGCCCTGCCTAAGAAATTGGGGAGGATAGGAGGAGGAGACGATCACCTATTAGCTCACCGAGTTCGACGGTCGCCTCCTACGAGGAGGAAGAAGCAATCGATCGATGGAGAAGAAGGAAACTTGTAGTCCGTGTGGAACGAAACCAAGAAGGAAACGGGCTCGAACCAAGAGGTTTTCGTTGTTGGAAAGAAATCAGACATCATCAATCGGCAGGCTGGGCCTAGTAGGCTTTGTGTTGGGCCTCCCAACTTTGCTGCCTCCCTGGACCAATTTCAGAAACAAACTTAATTACTATTACCACGTTTGAAATTTTTTACAGATCCATACCTTTATCTTCAACCTGTTGAAAATGTAGGTATTAGTTTAAAACTAATTGTGTTAATAGGCAGAATATTTTGTAACACAGATATAAATAGCTCTCATAATGAAACACCGGCAACTATATAGATCACACAACACAGACACTAGATAGATGACATAATAATAAAGGTCATAACAACACACACAATTATGTCACATGCAAACACTGGTAAGATCCTAACAACACACAACTATCTATTGTGTACAATGAAATGGCGTAACTCACTTCTTTTTTTGTTTCTCCAATTATTCCTCCTGTATCACTGTTACTTGTTCTCGCTTCTAGATAGCTTCAGCTCCCCTCATGTGGATGTGCATGCCCTTGATGCAAACATGCAATTCTTTCTCATGTAGCTTTCTAGTCCGCGTGAAATGCTTCCATCTATTTTTTGCTTCAGACCAAGCTAACTTCCTCATGTTGATTCATTGATGAAAATTGCAAGGATGCAATCAAATTGCCATGAGAGTTATACCTATACATGATAAAATATGAATCAAAAATAAAAGTATGACCATACCACAAAATTTGGGTAAAGATTCGGGCACTCCAAGTACTGCCTCGCTCCCAGCCAAATCACATGTGTCAATTGTTGTACTACGACCACATTTGCAGAGGGGCCACTCATTCCACCGTGGTAAGAGTGTGCAGTTCAACCTCCAGTTAGATGAATCTTCATCCGTGTGAATCTTGAGTTCCACAAGCTACCATACCTATAGGAATGCAATAAAAATTAACACATGGGTCTATCTGAGACCCATGTGTTAATTAAGTATCTATATGAGACTAAGTAATAGAGAAATTAACTAAGTAAATAACTAACTACTTAATTACTATTACTTTGCCCCTAATCACCTTTAAATGCTTGACTACTAATTGACTAGTGCTGATTAATAGAGGAACTAGTAGTAGTTGTCTAATTAACTAGTACTTCATCCGTTATTTTTTACTTGTCGTCGACTAGTTTAAGAATGAACTAGTCGATGACAAGCAGTAATTAACTAACTACTTAATTACTACTTCCTCAATTGCTAAAATGTTTTAAGTCGTTGACTTTTGTTAGTTACATTTCATCATTCATCTTATTCTTTTATTTGAAAACCATTATATATTATATTGTAATTTATTTTACCATAAAAAAATGAACACATGACTTGGTTATTTACTGCTCTGTGTTGGATTCCGGCACATGCATGCCCACGCCGTGTTTGTTTGCATTGGGAGTCGAGCCCCCCCCCTGCAGTACCCAGGTCACGTGACCGAGGCGAGGCATACAACACGAGGGAGAGAGAGACGCCAGCGACGGCTGTCTTTCGGTGCAGGTCAATTGGGACTGGCATGGCATCCGGCGATCAAGTTTGCCCCGGCACGATCGAGCAGACACATGCTCCGCGGTGCAGGACCACCCTGAGCCGCACAACCTCCTCGCTAATGGTGGTGGTGTAGTGGCGGCCATTTTATGAGCAGAGAGAGGAGTGGCGGCGGCAGACCCCTCTCTCCCGCACATGCATGCATGCACTAGTGCAGGGCATGCAGCATCGTGTCGTGCTCGCAGTAAAAATATACGGTACAGTACTACTGCGTGCGTGACCACTGCCGGCCGGTCAAGCGAGGAGGCGTCGAGATTCCTCGCGCAGGGAATCTTCAACCTCATGGCTAGGCTAGGTCAGGCCAGGCAGGCGACCAGGCACCCACTAGCTCTGCTACGCGATGGCCGGCCTGCCACGGCTTAGTTTTTGTAACCAACTGCTAGCTCCGTGTGGTGTGGCCTGTGGGTCGTGTTCGTTGAGATCTTTGTACGTACCAACCACTGCACTGCCTGTTCCCCTCTCTTGGTCTATTCTTTGACCGGTCCATGTAAAACAACTTGGTAGACGTCGTTTGTGTTTGTCTGTGATGTTCAGATGCAGCGTATCAACAGGGTTCAGCGCTTTTTATGACGGGATTAATTAGTGATAGGCCTAGATATATAATTAAGTAATAATGTGTCCGGCGGCGGCGTACTAGTTCAAGGTGGTCCGGCGGCGCTACCATGCGGGGCAGCAAACAAGGCCACAGCGCTGATAGATGCGGTGCAGCGATAGATGGTGTGCTGCTGTTCTGCCTCGGCACCGACGATGAGCGAGCGAGCGACCTCACTGCATACTGGACGTGCACTGTTGTTCGTGCAGCTAGGCTAGCAGAAGAAAGCGGTACTGGCGATCCCTGCTGAGGGTGCTCAGCGCCCAGTCTGGTCTTTATTAGAAACCAGAGACCTGAAGTAGTATTAGATTAGCAGGTTCGTTCAAGAATAAGTAGGTAATGTGCATGTACTTGAATTTCCCCACGCGCCGCACCTGTTCCGAAACGGGATGTCGTACGCTCTGATCTGCTCTGCATCGTTCCTGCATGCGCGCTACGGCTAGGCCGAGGATTGAGGCCAAGGACTGCAGATAGGTAGCGTGGCAAAGCAGAGGAGCCAAAGGGAATGTAGCGCCATGTTGCTGGTACAGTGAGAATACTGTTGCTCCTCATTCCTTGCTACTGAATCCAAGCATTTTCCACGCGGCAGCACCGACCCTGTAGCGATCTAAAGTCGCCAATAGCATGCTGTGCATCCTGTTTGATTTAGAATTGTTGCACAAACAGTTTAAAATAATTAAACAGTTCTGCTGTAGAAAACATGCATGTTTCACTAATTCCAAAAGGTTTTCAGGTTTTATCGGTAAGACAATCGGACAGTAAATCCCTAGCTATTACTCGCTTTATCCGGACGTTAGCACCTTCGGTGGTTCCAGTTACACTGAAAGGTTACCATTTTTTATCACCAACATTAATTCTTCGCTCTCCATCAAACCCACAATATCTCCCTCTCACCGCCCACCCATGAAGGTGAGAGACAAGCAACACCAATTCCTCCATTCTTCCCACCCTCTTGCCAACGAGCTCATCTCCACCGATAAGCTTGTCCAACTCCCTGTGCGGCAGAGGGGGAATCGATCACGTGGACAAGGACCATGTGCTCATGCACCTACGCCGGCTAGGTAGGGGGGGGGGGGTAGTGGGATGTTGTACAGGCATGCATGGCGGGAGAGGATGGCTGCTCCAAGACGTACACGCCCGGTGACGGTAACATAGAGAAGGTGAGTGACGTGGACACGGATGATGGGCACGAGCTCTTCTTCCACTCTGAGCTTGTGTGGTAGTCGTTCCTTCCCTCACAACCTCACTCGTGATATGCTAATATTGTCTAACGAAGTATTTGCGTATGACTTGTCATCAATAAATGATAATGGTAATAATTCCATTGTTGTCTCTATCCATTATTACCTCTTCCGTTTTCAAATTATTATCATCGTTGTCATTTCTAGTTACGTTTGACCATTTATCTTATTATTCTTTTTAAAACATATCATATATTCTGTTATGATTCATTTTATCACTAAAGAAAAGTAAATCACACGACTTATAATTTTGCATATTTGAATTAATATTTTGAATAAGATAAGTAATCAACTATTACTCAAAAAATTAATAACGACAATAATTTAAAAATTAAGAGAGTACGTTGTAAGAGATCAAGCCTTGTCTTTATAGGGCTCGTTTCATGCATGACGGATGAGAGGATGGCAGTTGCAAGAGGTACACGCCCGAACACGGTAACGTAGAGTGAGTGAGATGGACAAGGGCAACGGACTTGAGTGACTTCATGTACTCCTTCCTACCTTGTGGTTGTCGTTCCTTCTCTCTCACCCCCACCTCAATAAATGTTGCTACATCCCTTTGGAATTACTTGTCGTCAAAATGAACTAGTCGGACCAAAAGTACACTTCGAAACGGAGGGAGTAATATTCACGAATGAAGAAAGTAGTTATTAACTATTTTGTGTGACTCCTGTATAACATCCATACCGACGCAATGTCATTAGGTTACCCCTGAAAAGAAGTAAAGTTTCTATTGTGCGGCATTGGACTAACCGATAAGCATGTATCTAGCTAGATGAACGGCGCGCCCAGAGGTCAGAGCAGTCTTGTACCGTTTTTTCAAAATGTGATCGGAATTCGGAACACAACTGAACCGTCGGTCTAAGTTGATGAGCACATTCTTTTAGCAGTGCATCTCTAGGCTTTACTGAAGGTCTGACGAGAAGTAACTGAACTCGAGTGCCGACCATATTCGTGGCAGAGTTAATTTTTTTTTGTAAATTCGGGGGGTACAAGGAAGCTTCGTATAGGATTTCATTTTTTTTACAAGTCGTATAGAAGAATACAAGAATAATGAACCAAACGAGCATCTCTCGGCCCCACTCTTGGATCGTCGTCGCTACCGGTTCTATTTCCTATATGGCACGAAGGGAGCATGTCCAATATGGACAGGCAGGCAGAGAAACAAGGACGCTCCCCATTGGGATGGATGGCCTTTTTCCCCGAACAAACATCTCCCTTTGAAACCAGTGAAGCGACACCAACCAAACGGCACCGCTGCCTGGCCACAAACCCGCACTCAGACAGACAACCAAGAGCCAAGGGAGAGGAGGAGAGGGGAACGAACGAAGCCGCACCCACAGAAATCCACAAGCTGCCATGGCTGCTGCGCTGCCCTCCCCCAATTGCCGCGCTTTATATATAACTAGGGCTAGGTGAGAGCTAGCGTCTTCCGAGAACAGGGGGACGCAGCGGGGCACGTCCATCCGGTACACTCTCAGATTGGGGAGTGTATCATCCCTGCTTGTGTTCTTCTTCCCAGCCAGTGCTCCTGTTTCTTCTCGCCTCTCTGCCTGTCTTCTCCCTCTCTCTGTTGGCGTGTAAGAGAGTGAGAGCCTGCGACAATGATGGCCTGTGGGTCTCGAAGCAACGAGATGGTGGACGTGTTCGAGAAGCTCGTCATCAAGATGAACCCTCCAAGGTTCGGGAGTCGGTTCCTTTTGACCTGCGCCATTTCTTCTTCTTCTTCTTCTTCTTCTAATCAGATGCGAATTCTTTGCCCTCGATCGCAGGGTTACGGTGGACAACGACTCCGACATGACTGCTACGCTGGTGAAGGTAACGCAGCTGTGTAGTGGATTCTGTGCTCTTGGCTCCTGCGAGTTCGGATCGCGAGGAGCGTTTCTAAACAGATCCCTCCCTCTGCAGGTGGACAGCGCGAACAAGTACGGGAGCTTGCTGGAGGTGGTTCAGGTGCTGACCGATCTGAAGCTGACTATAAAGAGGGCCTACATCTCGTCCGACGGCGAGTGGTTCATGGACGGTGAGTGGCGCGGGCTCTGCTCTGCTCTGCTCTCCTCTCCTCCCCTTTTTTTCTGCAATGCAAAGTTGTTTCTTTTTGCGTGGGTTGAGATGTTTCCTATCTTTTGATCTTGAGTTGTGGGTGGGTGTGTGTCGTGGCCTGGCTTGGCTTTGCGCAGTGTTCCATGTCGTGGATCAGGAGGGGAATAAACTTCATGACGGCCAGGTCATCGACAGGATCGAGCAGGTAAAAAAAGCTTCTTTTCGTAGCTCCTCTACTCCGTTTTACAGGAGAATTTTGTATCCCCACCCATTGGTCGGTCGCTGTTGTTGTTGCAGTCTCTGGGAGCCGGGTCGCTGAGCTTCCGTGGCCCGGACGTGGCGGCGGAGCAGGAGGAGGAGTCGGAGACGGCCATCGAGCTGGTGGGGCGGGACCGGCCGGGCCTGCTGTCGGAGGTGTTCGCGGTGCTGGCGGACCTGCGGTGCAACGTGGCGGCGTCGGAGGTGTGGACCCACGAGGGGCGCGTGGCGGCGCTGGTGCACGTCACGGACGCCGACACGCCGGGCGCCGTCGCCGACCCCGCCCGCCTCGACACGGCGGAGCGCCTGCTGCGCCACGTGCTGCGCGGCGGCGGCGGCGGGAGGACGAAGGCCGCCGTGTCGGCGCGCGTCGCGCACGCGCAGCGCAGGCTGCACCAGATGATGCACGCGGACCGGAGCGCCGGCGGCGAGGCGGCGGCCCGCGGCGCGCCTGCGGCGGTGGTGGTGGTGGTGGAGGACTGCGCCGAGCGCGGGTACACGCTGGTGAACGTGCGGTGCCGGGACCGCGCCGGGCTGCTGTTCGACACGGTGTGCACCCTCACCGACCTGCAGTACGTCGTGTTCCACGGCACGGTCGCCATCGGCGAGGAGGGGGCGGAGGCGTACCAGGTCCGTGTGCCGTAGCACTTGCCATGGCATCTTCTTCTTATTCTTCCGGAGACCAGTCACTAGTCGTGCTACTAGTCGCGTTGCGTAGGACACACACACAGTAGCACCACGACGCGCCATACTACTACTGTATCTCGGTTTTGACGTTGGCTGGCTCGCCTTTTGACCAGCAGTGCCAGGCCAGAGAGAGAGAGAGAGAGGGAGAGATGCCACCAAGAAAGCCGTACTGGTACGTGGTTGGATGGATACGGCTAGATCTTGTCGCTCGGCATGTGACACCGGCGGAGATATTTGCTAGTAGTACTTGGTAGTTTGGTTAATTTGGTGTGGTTCGTGGTCCGGCACAGACAAACAGTAAGGACATGCATGCTTTTGCAGGAGTACTACATCCGGCACCTGGACGCCAACGCCGCCACCTCCGTCGCCGA
Organism: Sporobolus alterniflorus; assembly: GCA_008808055.3. Taxonomy (NCBI): domain Eukaryota; kingdom Viridiplantae; phylum Streptophyta; class Magnoliopsida; order Poales; family Poaceae; genus Sporobolus; species Sporobolus alterniflorus. The sequence goes on along the minus strand of VSTD030001419.1, from coordinate 4,487 downwards.
CCGGGACCGGCTCCGGCGCGCGCTGGAAGCGGCGATCCAGCGCCGGCACACCGACGTAACTCCGCGCGCGCGCGCTCGAACCGCATTTCCCTTCGAACATTTCCCGATCAAGGAGCAAACAAGTTAAGGCAGGTAGCTGAACGAAACGTTATTCGCAGGGCCTGCGGCTGGAGCTGCGCTGCGAGGACCGCGTGGGCCTGCTGTGCGACGTGACGCGCGCGTTCCGGGAGCACGGGCTGTCGGTGACGCACGCGGAGGCGGCCACCCGCGGCGGGGCGGCCGGCGTGTTCTACGTGGTGGACGCGGCGGGGGCGCCCGTGCAGGCCCGCTCCGTGCAGCCGGTCCGCGCCGCGGTCGGCGAGCAGGTCCTCTTCGTCGGGGAGAGGGAGGGTCGTCGTACCAACCCCGCCGCCGCGGCCGGGCCCGACAAGTCGCCGCCCGACGGCCGCCGCCGCTCGCTCGGGAACCTGATCCGGTCCCGCTCCGAGAAGTTCCTCTACAACCTGGGTCTGACCCGGTCGTGCTCGTGAGAGCAGCGCGTCGGTCGTCGTCGTCGGAATCAGTGTGTGTGTGTAGTTGAAGGCCAGGCAACAAACAACCTGGTTAAGCTAGCTAGCTAGCGTGTGAAGCAGTGTGGTTCGTAGCACCGAGCCAGAGAATGTTAAATGAAGAAGAAGGAAAATCATCAAACGATCGGAATGCAGGTGCTAGAGGTAGTACTGCTGCCACGCAATGTGGGAGAGAGATGTCGGAGGAGAGACGCCGGCCATGTGGTGTGATTCGTGTTAAGAATCTCGGCAACAGTTTGGGCGCGCGCTGTAGAGTAGAGCGACTCGACAAAACCCACTTTGATGGATTGCGAGGGGGCGGCTCGGCGTTGCGGCAGCAGCGACGGGTACGGTGGTGGGTGGCTGCTGCCGGCCGGAGCCGCCGGCACCATTTCACGGCGCCCGAGCTGCGGCGGTTCCCCATTCCCATATGGGAAGCTTGGTTCCGTGGTTCTTCGCGCTGCAACCCCTGGCCAGTGCAAAGCAAGCTAGTGTGGTCGTCCTGGTGACGGTACGCAGCGCAGGAGTACGTTTGTAAAGGAAGGAAAGATAGGATCGCGATCCATCCCTTTGATGATGGCGGAGACAACCCAAGGACATCGCATCCTCCTCACTGCAGTACAGTACACTGACCGGTATCGTCGTACTCGTCCATCAACTCCTGCCCGTCGACGGTACCTACCATGTGTGGGAAAACGGGAGAGGGCAAACATCTGCTGCTGCCGCTGCCGCCGCCGGTAAAAGTGAACCCTTCCAAATTAACTGCATGCACAAAAGTGGTTCGAAACAGGGAGCCGCACATGATTGACTGTTCCCCCCCTGTGCGCAGGACTGCTGATCAACCAGCCATTGGTGGTGGCGCCAAATGAAACCGATCTCGAGGCAGCGGCAACAGCAAACCAACGACAAAGAACACTGCTCGAGGAATCAAAACCACCCATCTCGATTTCCGCTTCTTTTTTTTAACGTAATTTGTGCTCTTGCTTTTTTTTGCTGATACTGCTACTCCCTCCTCTCCTCTCGTTGCTGATCCAGGTGATCGGTTTCACCTGCCTACCAGGCGCCATGTCACCCGTCAATCTTATGGAAGCTTATTACACTTTTGGGCCAACACGGGCCAGACCTTCGTCAAGTTGCCGCGCTGCCCGCTTCAACCGTGTCTGGGGCCCTCTCGAAGCAGTGCTAATTCACATGCCTCAAACTTGACTTCTTCCTAGTTTTTTCTCTCTCCCCACAACCACAATATTACCCCCTATATGTTTCTCACCCTTCTTCTTCCAAACTGGTTTTTCACATTTCACAGCATATACTGGGATCGACCAACTAGTTCCCCTTCCAAGCAGAAGGTGTCGCCTAGATAGATTTTTCGCCATTTATGGGGTGCCCTTGTTCTCTTCTCGGCGCCGCTTGGGCTTGTTCGTGCATGCACGCACTGCCGGCTGAAAAAACCAGCCGGCAAGAGCTGGCGGACTCGCGTTGGCGCCGCCGTGGGAAGGCCGATTCTCTTCTCTCGGTGGCCTAGGCTGCTTTTGCCACACCACCACCCACCGCCGAATTGCCTTGTTCAAAAACCCAACCGCAGAGGTATACTAGTATGCAGTAATCTTGCAACAACTGACCAACAATGAAAACACTGACGTGGTTTCAGAACGAACGGCGCGCCCTATTCTCGACAAATGCACTAGGCTTGATACTGTTGGCCACAATAGGGAAAATGACATTGCAAACGTACTTTGTAATCTTAACAACACGTAGTGTGAATCCTACCAATGCAACAGGCAGAAGCGATATTTGCTCCAATCCAGGAACGCCATGGCTTGATGCAAAGTTCAATAGACGGATGAAACATTTGGTCCAATCCACCTTATACTCATCAAAACACTATAGCACAGGTAAAGTCGAGCCATATGAATTTAACACTATAACAGTATAGCACAAATAAAGTGAAGCCATATGAATAAACCAGCATTGACAAAAAAATCTGAATTCTCACACGGTTTCTTTCTAGCATATGGTCTCACGAACCAAACTCTCAAAAACTAGGCGGACAACCGCACTGATAGGGAGAAGAGCACAGGATAACTTTTTAACAACGTAATTCAGGTCAGCCGCTGCGCAGCCTCCTTCGCAAGCAGCTTTTCCCTAGCCCGGGTCTTCGCCTGCGATTTGGAGCCCATGATACCACCGCCCCACTTCTTCCTTACCTCGTCATACTTGTCGTTGAAGTTAGCCTGGGAGCAAATCAAGTTTCAGTCAGTGTACACAAATGGATAGAAAGAAATTTAGGAGACATATGTCCGTAGCTTCCTACCTTAATAGCCTCCAGGATCTTGCTGAACTCAAGTTTGTCCTCATTCTTGACAGTGGTGAGGCATAGAACAGACGCGGTCTTCTTGTGAACAATCTACAATAAACACTTTGTCAGCTCCTATTTTTTTGCTGCCACTTTTAACAGGCAAATAGGTAGGACAAGGTAGATGTAGTACCGATACAAGGAGTGCTTTTCCCTTGACAATGCAGTATGGAACCTCCATTTTCCTACAAAGAGCTGGGAGCCACACAACAAGCTCAATGGGGTCGACGTCGTGAGCTATGACCACCAACTGGGCCTTGTTCTGACAAAAAAAGAAAAAGAAAATCCATGTGAATAAGCAGTATTTCCCAAAGACAACTTTCAGGTATAGCTCACGAGTAAAAAACACAGAGATCTCAAGTGCACACGCCTGCTCAATGAGGTAAGTCACATGGTTAAGGCCATACTTGACAACAATGGGTTTCTTTGCCTCAACCGTCTTCCCTTCATTTTCAGCCTGAGCCCTCTTCAACAGCCTCTCCTTCTTGGCAGCTTTGTCCTCAGGGCGGTACTTCAGAAGCATCTTGAACAGATTTGTAGCTGAAATAAAAGATCAAACATAGGAAGGTTTTAACAATAACCCAAAAAAAAAGAACTTGGGACAGCAAAACAACCTGCTTCAATCTAACCACTTGAAATCAATTCATATCCAAACTAGCAAGCAGTATAATAAGGAAATTTCAGCAGCTACACGATTAAACACTCCGCTTATACTATTGATCAATTTATCTTCCGTGCCAACACTTGTACTTTCAAAACGATAACAAGTTGTACAACTGTCTTCCTGAAGTTGATATTCAGAAGTAAAACACCTAGTTGGTCATTAATCAAGAGCAAATTGTTCTTCCAAACACAACTAATAACAGAAAGATGATGAGGCCCAGCACCTAGGATATTCACCCAATTTGTCATTGGACTTGATGAATTACAGAAATGATTCATAATCACTAAATTTACACCTCTAATCAAACTCACATCGAACAAATTCTATACCCATCAGCAAGCTATAGCATACACTCATTCTATATCGATGCTACTCAACGAGCGACAACTGTGGAAATCTTACTAAGTCGCGGTCGCCTCTACAACAAAAGCCAAAGGACTAGGAACGGGCGGGAGGCGTACCAAGGTTCTTGTCGAGGGTACGGGTGAACTGGTTGAGTGCGGGGGGCACCTTGAGCCGCTGCTTGAGGACGCGGCGCTGGCGCTGGATGCGCACAACCTTGGGCCACTTGACGAAGCGGTGGAGGTCCTTCTTGGGGGGCAACGCGCCGCCGATCCCGAACTGCCTCGGCCGCTTCTCGAACAGCGGGTTCGTCACCTTCTCCTGCGCCAACCGAACCGGATCAGGGACGAGAAAGAGTGAGGCCCCAGCGCGGGCGCGTGGGTGTCAGGGACCTACCGGCTTCTTCTTCGTCGGGACCGGCGCCCTGCCGCCTCTCTTCGGAGCCTGCCAACCAGCGAGGGACGATTAGAATAGGTGGATCAATCGGCAGCAGAAACCCTCTGCTAGACGCGGCGGCGGGGACGCCGCCGAGAGTTGAGAAGCGTACCATTCCGCTGGTGGATGTTGGAGCGAGCGCGCG
>VSTD030001418.1:0-13200 GCA_008808055.3 Sporobolus alterniflorus | reverse complement strand
TCATGTGGTTTCATCTCTAGCCTACCCCAACTTGCTTGGGACTAAAAGGCTTGGTTGTTGTTGTGTTGTTGTTGTATGATGGTCTATTTTTTGAGAAAATAATTCATTAGCATGAAGTCATGAATACAAACTATTCTAGGAAAGTAAGACATAATTAAATGCATAATCCCTATGTGGACATAAAGACAAAGACATTGATGGCAAACAACTCAATCCTCTTAATTCATTATACAATTGTTGAATAATAAAACGTTAAATGCTCAATTATGCACAACACGAAGCATGTCTACATTGTCATGCAATTTTTTAAATATTCATTTTTAGCTTTTCGTCCAAAAAGAACATTATACAGTTTCAACATTCAGTCAAGAAATAAGAAACATGAAGAAATAGCATAGTAATAAGATACTAGAGCAAAATTAGCACATTAATTTTCATTATTATCACTTGACAATATAAACACCTTTTGAAAAGGAAGAGATGACAGTTTGCAATCAAGATTCACCTACATAAAAAGGAGTAAATTGTTTAGAACAACCAACAAAATGTATGACTGAAATGCACATCAATTAATTTTATATTATGTTATTTCTAGTAGTTGAGGGTGTGGTTAGTCCACGGTCGTGTTGATCCCTCGGTGGTGTGCCTAGCCTCGAGCGGCAGGTTCAGTTAATCCTTCAGTCGTACTTGAGAAACACTTCGATCCAATGGTGCAGATGGTTGGTGAGCAGGATCTCTCGTCATAGCTCGTCATCTGTAATCTTTGCTATCTCCGCTTCCAACTCCATGATCAATTCGTTTGTCACGCCTTAGAATCGAACCTCCTCGTTAGCATAGTCAAAAAATTGACGTCCATTCGACTGATGTGGGTTGTCTGCCAGTGCGGGTGAACGGATGGGATGTGGTCCCAAGATTTTGGTGTACCGAGGCGAACATAAATATGGAGACCCTTCAATATGATGTAAAAATATTGTTGTATATATAGTATTGAGTTTTCATCCATGAAGAATTCATTATTTTCTTATAAATATTTTGTATTAAAATTGGTTATTAGCCAACATTACTAAATTCATAATAGATAAAACTAAATTCAGGAGTTTGATCAATTAATCTACTAGTTTCTTTATTTTCCTTTTTTTATGATCAAATATTCTTCTTCTAGTAGAAGACATGATTGAAGCAAATAATAAAGGATGAATAAAACAAAATTAAATTTTCAATTATTGCTAGGTGCAAGTTTGGGTATAGAACCTAGATTGTACGCACCTGCTATGCTCCTGCAGATTTTCCATTAAGTAATGTCTGGTCTGTCAATTGCATTTCCTTCTTAACTATGTGTTTTACTGTGACTATCACATGTTGCTAGTTTAGATGATGCCTTATTTACATGTGCCTTCATGTGACTTTATTTTCCTCCATTAAATCTATTGCCCTTGTTCTTCTTAGAACTTATAGTTGAAATTCTTGAGCTTTCTCAGCCAGGCTCCAGCTGTGTTCGTTTTAGTGAAATATGATTGAATTTAGCTTTGTTTCAACATGTATTTGTTTCCTAATAAATAGAATACATGAAATGTTGCTTGTAAACTGTTTGGCAGCTGTAGGGATATAATATTTTATTTAGCAACTTTGTTCATGTGATCTTGATTAATTTCTAATGTTTGTTGGACTTTTTTTTTGCCTCGAGTAGATCGATTAGTTTCCAGGTAAAATATGAAGCATGCACCATAATTTGTATACTTACTGTTTTCAACTGTGGGATATAGCATTTATGGTTCCCCAATTATTTGTTATGTAATGAATATTTACTTCTGATGCATCAAATGAAGCTTCAGTGTTAACTTGTTAGGAGCAGGGTGGATTGCTATAAGAATGCATAGGTCTTAGTTTTGAACTTGTACCAAGTCTCTTGGTCACAATCAGAACTCACCATGGCATTGTCAGCAAAATTATTTGATCTGCTTTTCCTTGTTCTATCCTACCACCACCCTTTTGCCCTGCTCGTAGGCTCTGAGATAAAAAAACATAATATTTTGCTTTGTTTAGTGATGTGCAGAATAACTACAAGTGACTGAAGTAGATTGATATATTCTCTATAATGCACATGCTCCCTTTGGTTGTTTGGAGATGCTCAGATGTTATTCTTTTTTCTCTTTTTCAGATTTTGGGCAAGGTCGGGAAGGCTACCTACAACATGCATCTCCCATTATGTGCACCAATGGCCACTCCATTACCAGCCATGAAAGACTCTTGCTTCGGTCTGCCCAATGGCCAGCTATGTGGTGCACAACCAACTAGCTATGTGGGTTGAACAGGAGTCTAGTGATGTCATGTTGGACATATCATACCAGTGGTGCTGTATTCAGGTCTACTCTGACTGAGCTGAGGGCCCAGTAGGGACACGGTGAGCTTGCTGGATGCTCAACAATAATGGTTTGGCCAGCAAGCACTATAGATAGATTTAGATTTAAGGATACGTTAGAGTTTTTCTATGTCTAGTGATGTACAAGTGATTTTGAAGTCAAAATGAAAATTGTCGGTATCCTGAAGACCGGGTACCTCACATACAAGCTCTAAGTTAAGGAGCAGGATGTGTATCCACGCGCTGTCACATAAGCTGTAATTTTAGATCACACATCTCTGCAGAGTTGGGATCCAGCGCCATCATGTGTCTTGCGGCCCTGTACCTCGGCTCACTACAGAGGTGGGCTTCGGTGCCACCATGTGTCCCGCGGCCCTGGACTTCACCTCTTTGCTGAGGTGAGCTCCGGTGTTGTCATGTGTCCCTCGGCTCTGGACCTTGCCTCCTTGATGAAGTGAGCTCCGGTGCTACCACGTGTCTCACGGCTTCGGGCTCTGTCTTATTGAGAGGGGAGCTCTGGTGCTGTCACGTGTCCAACGGTCCTTGTCGGGCTGTGGATCACGGGAATAAAGAAACGATTAGTTGCCCTAGAAGGCACGCTCGTGTGTTTTTAAGGCACGCTCGTGTGTTATTGAAGCGTCTGTAGACGTGCATGCCGCTACAGTGCGTCTCTACAGTGCAGCATCGGTCTAGCTGACAACTACTGGACATGGCTACAGAGGTGATATGATCCGTTAGGACGGCACCACGGTACGGGCTATGTTCAGTACAGCAGAACGATAAGACATGATGACTCCACGCTACTGACACCATACAAGATATCATTTGCTACTCTTAGTCGTTGTGCCCTATATCATAGGGTTTGATCTGTTCTGATGCCACCTGTCGGACCTCGAGACTCATTGTAACTGTTCGACCTTGAGCTATAAAAGACTCGGACATGCATCACTTCACAGGAGACCGGAAAAAGATAAGCCTCAGGTTCACACAGGTAAGACAGACTTGAGCAATATAACCCAGATCTCTCGTGAACGTAGGATATTACGCTCCAACGGCCCGAACCACATAAATCTTTGTGTCCACCGCGTTCATCAATAACTAGCGATCAAAAGACTGAAGCTCCCTCCAAAAAAGAACCGCAGCGGACTGCTCCTGTAACAGCACCGATGGAAGTGTCGTAAAACCGCTTCGACAAAAATAAGTTTATTACTAGTAATATGGCTAGTGTCATATGAGGTCTTGTTTGCAATGAAACAATTGTAATGTTGTTTTGAAACAGCTGAACACTTTCAGGCTTCTCTTGTTTATGATTAAGATATGGAAATGGTGTTCTAAGCCTAACTGTATGAAGTTGTGTTTGTATGATTATATGTTTTCTTAACCAGTATATAATAATCATATTTGGTCTTTCATTGTATTTGCTTAATTTGCTTTGGTTTTGAGTAGCACTGAGATATTGTGTGTTGACTCCCGATAGAAATGCTACAGTACATTAGGTTGTCTGAGTAGTAGCGTCTGCTCCATTTTCAAAAAAAAAACAGAGTGCTTTGCAGTTTTTCACCGAATGAAGTTGTTGGAGAATATATTTATTTCAGTAAGGTAGTCTGAGCTCATTTTCATGGGAGCAGTTTTATGTAAACCAGCTTATTAATGGTACTGAGCTTACACTAAGAGGAATATTTCATTTCATATTGTCGGTTCAAGAACAACACAAGCACCCTAGTAATTGCAAAAAAAAGGGATCAGATCAGAAATTTCCAAAGCAATACAACTAAGTAAATAGAATGTACAGAGAAGTCTAGTCTCTAGTTTCCTGATTTGTTATTCAGCTTCATTAAAATGTCTCACTCTGAAAATCTGCACAAAACTTAGAAACTAGATCACAGGACCCAAAGAGATATCGAGCCATTTTGAAACGCCCGTGCAATACTACCTGAAATATGTGCACTAGGCACCAAGGGCTCATTCTGAAGGTGGCTTCCAATCCAAAAAAAAAGGTACTACATGGGTGTGAAGATTTATTTCGTGTATTTATCATCGTCATTAGAATGTATGTTTACAGCAGTATACTGGGGGGAATATAGAAACAAAATATAGAGTTAGTACTGGCTAGAGTTGATAAAATTTTAGCAACGATACTTATTACTTGCAACCCTCTACAAGCAGCAGCCTCTTGTCATGTTGTGGAGTTTGGCGTCAAATATTTGAGGATGGAATGAGTACATAACAACAGTAGGGTGCGTCTTGAAATTACTTGCAAAAATGAAAATTCACCAATTTGAGCTTTTTCCCGAGGTTAACCGCTCTGTGTTTGCGTTCTTTACTTCGTTCACAGTGTTTTCCATTTCATCAAGGAGTACATCGTTTGAAGCCTTGTGTTGGAGAAGGAAGCCTTCGTTTGAATCCTTGTGTTGGAGATGGAAACCTTCGTTGGTTGCGCCCCCGCCTGCCATCATGCTGCTCGCATTCCACGCACGGCAGGCTATCCGCACCGTGCGCCTGATTAAAGCGAAAGGAAGCGCTATTGCTCCGTTTGTGCTACAGGTAAACTCCATGTCCATCTCGCGTATGTTCGCAAAGCCGGTGTGGGACCAGTGTTTAAAAATTCAATGGAGTGAAAAAAATCGGGGATGGCCGAATCTCATTTTTTACTGATTTTTTGATGAACAGTACCAATTTCCGGTAAACAGTACCGATGAACAGTGACAATTTTTTAGAAATGGGGGTGGCTGAATTTGCCGCATTTCACCGAAATTCGATAAAATCGACCGAATTTGTAAACCCTGTGTGGGACCAGTGGGGTAGGAGCGCACGACATTGACAAACCACCATCAGTAGCATCGATACGATAGTGGGTACTTCCTCTTAAAATTAGGTTGGTTTCAGTAGCGGACGTTACGCTAGGCATTACCATCCGACCACCGGGCGCTACCGCCCATTCTCGAGGACGTGGCAGCAGGACTGGGCGGCGGGGCTAGCGCCTACCCGGGCCGGACGGTACCACCCGTACTACCGCCTGCCGTTGGGACCGACGAGCGATAGTGACACAACGGCTTGTGATTAGTTTGTTTGAATTAAAATTCAGCCGTTTGAATACAAATTCAACCAAACTGAAAAATAGCCGTTTTTACCGTTATGGCTCCAAAAAATTTAAAAAAAATCTTAATTTTTTTAAATTTCGTCCCCTACCACCCTATAAATACCCTCCATGGTTTGAGCTCATTTCACACCCCTTCCATCACATTTTTACTCTCTTCTTCACATACACAATGTCTTCATCCAACTCAAGCGAAATGAATGATCAACTCACCATAGTATTTCAGGGCGTCATGGAAGAAGTCACGAGCATATTGCAAGCGGAAGAGGCCGCAGCTGCCGCCACTTCTTTGTCAACACGAGGGACAAAATGTCGTCAACGATACGTCAACCGTGATCGTGAAGCGGCCTATTTCAGGCTGCAGCACGACTACTTCGACGACGATTGCGTGTACCCCCGTCCTGCTTCCACCAGAGGTATCATATGTGGATGACTCTTTTCCTAAGCATTATGCATAAGCTTAGTGAAACATTTTCATATTTTTGTGAGAGGTATGATGTAATTGATCATGTTGGCATGACTGTGTTGTAAAAGTGTACCACTCCTCTACGTCAATTAGCTTATGGCATGGCCGCAGATATTATAGATGAGTATCTAAAGTTAGAAAAAACTACCGTCCTAGAGTGTCTAGAGTATTACTGTTCGGGCATCATTGAGTGTTTTGGAAACGAGTTCTTACGTCGTCCTATTGTCGTTAATACTCAGCGTTTGCTAGCCAAGGCAGAATAGCGTGGATTTCCTGGTATGTTAGGGAGTATAGATTATATGCATTGGCAGTGACACAACTGTCCAGTAGGTTGGCATGACCAATTTACACGGGAATATCAAACATCATGCAATCATTCTTGAAGTTGTTGCTTCTCATGACCATTGGATCTGACATACCTTTTTTGGAGTTACCGATTCCAACAATGATATCAATATGTTCAATCAATCTCCATTATTTGTTGATGTCATAAGAGGACGCATTTAACTTCTGAATTGATGTTTTTGAACATTCAATCCGACTTGATCGAGCATGTGTGAAACAAGTTTCACTAGCTTAATGTATATTTTTATTTAATTATTATGTAATTTTCTTTTCAATCTATTATGTGGTTTCTATTTTCAAGTTTTATGTATCGTTCTAAAATTTTTAATCGAATAAAATTAGATTGTTTTCTTAAATTCGTTGTCCATGAATTGAATTCTGAAATAGTTAAGTCTGAAATTGTGGTGCTGACTGAGAGAGAGAAAGATGATATTGATGGAGTGTAGCCTGGAAACTGTAATCTGCTGCTGAAACTGTAATGGGTGAGATTGAGAGAGAAAACTGATGTGATGTTGGTGAGAATGAGATACAGCTAGATGACGACTAGAACCGACTTAGGAGAATAGGATCGCCACCTTCTTAATTACGTTGTATAAGAATTAATGCTTGTTAACATTAATAAATACTGTTAATACTTAATGTCCTTGATAATATGTACTACCTGCCTTCTAGTAGACTATAACATTTCTAGTTGTACACTTGGGGGTTCCTTGATGGTGCCCTGAGAAAAAAAACGCCTATGTCAGGCGTCATGCCCAAACGTTGAAATGCTTGAGGGCCACGATGACGACTATCTCCATTAATGTTAGCATTTTTTATTTTTAGACCATTTGTCTCATTCAAAAACTTGTGAAAATATCAAAAATAAATAAGTCACACTTAAAATATATCTAATTATGAAACAAATTATAATAAAATAAATAATCTAAATAAGAGAATTGGCAAAAGTGATATCGAAAACTTAACGAATGCTCACATTTCTAAACGGGCCTGGGAGGGCTCCTTCCTAGATGGCTATCTCGGGACCTCGAACTTTCATTTCAACTCTGGGATATAACGGGGTTAGTAAATACACTTGCACTTCAACATTTCCAATACAAATTTCACCACGTCTGTTCCTAAACCACCCCAAATTGCACGCTTGTCTTCTCATTTTTTTTTCACCTACGTTTTCTGGGTACCTTGACATGTCTATTTTGCTGCAGTTTCTATAGAAACCATAATTAGCATCGGTTGCGGGCCCTTTTGCCGAGTTGAAGAAAAACGTTTTTTCCTTCACGGAAACGTGATGCATGATGTTATGTAAGAGCATCTCTAATAACTTTTAAAAAGTACTTATTAAACTATATTTTAGGTCGTAATTAGAGTAAAAATATCTTCACACAATATCCTAAATAAACTTTCAAAATTTACCAATTCACAAAATATGAGCTATAGGTGACCAAATGACACCCTCTCGTCACTCACTAAATTCTAAAATCCCTTGTTATCACACAGAAATTGTCATCTCCTCCTTACTTTTCTGCTTTGTCTATATTTTCAATATACATGACAAGATTTATTAGGAACTCTTAAGGACGTGAGGTTTTTTTTTCTCCCAAAAAATTTAGTAACTTAAACTCAGTTTTTAATAAGTTGTTTTTTCAGGAGTTATTGAAGATAAAAGGACCACTGCATGGGTTCTTTCCCCGATGCACACGCAGATAGGCAGGTCGGCAGTAGTACCACTTGATGCGCAAGTTGATGGCGCCGCCGCTGCGAGAAGCTTCCAGAAACGGCCGCACGCCTCGGTCGAATTTAACTGGGAACTCCGTTTGAATTTTGAAAAGCACGCCTGGGTCGAATTTAACTGGGACTTCCGTTTGAGGTGTCGTCCAAGGGTACTCTCGTCTTTTCCACCCCTCCCCTACCATTCCCCACCTCCCCGAAGCGAATATGCCCCACACGGTAACCACCCCGCCACGTGGGCTCCCGCAGCCCTGAGGAGGGGATTCCTTGCAAGTAACTCCCGCATGCAATGACGAAGCTACCCCTCTGCTCTGTTCAACTTAAGAGCACTCTCCCTGTCTCTCCTTCCCCCGTCCGTCCCCAAATTCCCCTTCGCCTTCCCGCTCGCCTCCCGAAATTCGCCCTAGCTTGCCGATTGATTGCTTGCGGGATTCGATCGAAGAAACCCTAGCCCCTAGCTGTGGTAAGGCCATGGTTGCTGCGATCGGAGGCTGAGGCTCTCGGGTGAGAGGTCTATGGGGGTGAGGAGATTGTGAGAGGCGTGGGCATGGACCCTAGCCTGGAGAGGGAGAAGGCGGTGGCGGGGGAGGAAGTGGCGAAGGAGGTGGAGGCGCCGGCGCCGAGGTGCCGGGTGGTGCGGATCATCGTGCACGACGAGGACGCCACCGACTCGTCCAGCGATGAGGAGGAGGAGGGGGACGGGGGTCAGCAGCGGCGCGTGCCGCCTTCAGCCGCAGCGGGCGTGAAGCGCAAGCACGTCCTGCTTCAGGCCGGAGCCGGCGACGCCGGGGAGGATAAGGCGGCGGAGGTGACGTACACGGGCGTGCGGCGGCGGCCGTGGGGCCGGTGGGCCGCGGAGATACGCGACCCGCAGCTGCGGCGCCGCGTGTGGCTCGGCACCTTCGACACCGCCGAGGAGGCCGCCGCCGCCTACGACGCCGCGTGCCGCCGCCTCCGCGGGCATGGCGCGGCCGTCAACCACCCACCCTCCGCTAAACCGACCCCGTCGGCGCACCGCCCGGCCGCGGCGGCCCTGCCACCGCGTCCACCTCAGCACGAGAAGAAGCCGCAGCCGCCTCGGGCAAGCGAGAAGCGGGTCGCCGCCTCACCCCCGCTGGAGCCGTTCGTGCCGCTGCCGGTGTGGGCGCTGCTGTCCGGGAAGCGCAAGAAGCGGTCGGGCTGCGGCGGCCGCGTCCCCGCCCTCCGGACACCGTCCGCGCCTGAACCTCCAACCGGACGAGGGGGCACACCCGCCCAACTCCGTGTACCAACCCGAACAACCACTACAACCAACCCCTGATTTCATCGACTGATCCGATGCTGATGTGAAAAAAACTGGATTAGCTGCTCTGATATTTTTTTTACTATTGAACACCTGCGGATGCTGATGATGTTGATGTACATACGCTTCCGCTGCTGGTATAATCGCAGCGGATGATGAACTGGGTCTGATGTAATTCCTTCCTGATGATTGTCTTTGATTGTGTAATAAATAAAATTATTATCCGTTGACATGCTCGGTTTGAACAATCTAAGGCGGCAACTGCAGTTTCCGTGACCATCTTGCTGATTGACGGACGGCTGTGAAAGTTGTGGCTAGTGGTAAACTTGTTTGAGACCTGGTGGTACTGTTCTTGTGATCCTGCGGCTGGATGGCCACCACAGGATTTCACATGCGTGGTTGAGATGGATGGTCGGTCGCCCACACGTGCAGGTCTCCACACCCTGTGTCAGTGCGTGGGCGCCGGGCACTGAGACTACCCGCAGTGGGTACTGTAGACGCTACCCTAAGCTAAATTTACCGGATGGAGGAAAAAAGTGCTGCAGCGCTATCCGGTATGAGTATGACGATTCCGGAAGCTACAGTGAACGCTACGGCGTCCGGCATTGACATCGGCGTTTGTTCGCGCCAAGAGGCAGAAGCTTTCGCCGACGATGCCGGTAGCCGCCCGTCTCGGCTTCTTCGAGCAGGACGTGGTCCACGAGGTGGAGGAGAAGCGGAGGAGTGCCGAAGATGCGAAGAACGCGCCTAAGACGCCGCCTACGTCGGATCCGCTCCAGCGCCGCCGCCTCGGCTCCCTGGCACCTCGCCAGCCTCCGCCTCGTCCTCCTCGCGTCAGCTCGTCCAGCGTCGCCCGACGCCGCTCCCCACGCAGCCGCGCGCCGCCCTGTGCAGTCGCACAACCGAGCCGCCGCACACGCCGCCGTCTGGACTGCTGTCGCTCACCATGGAAGAGAACGAGAGAGAGAGAGATGACACTGAAGAAATGAATGGAACCGTGAGCTCTGGCATGAAGAGGGAAAGAAAAAAAGAAAAAGAAAGAAAAAAGAAAAGAAAAGGAAAGGGAAGGAAAAAAAAGGAAAGAGAAATAAGGGAAAGGGAAAAGGGAGGAAAGAAAACAAAGGAAGGGGGAAAGAAGGAAAAGAAAATAAATAAATTATCTATGTTTTAGAAATTGAGATTCACAAATTATATTGACCAAATTATTATTGGTAATGTAAATAAAATGATAGTAGTTAAAATGAGAATGAGAGAGAAGAAGTTAGTTGTAGGAAATATAATAAAATATAAATAGTAGTTGATATGAATGATGAATTTAGAGTACGAGAAGCGTAGATAATTATGAAATATTATACTGTAAAATAAAATATATATTATAAAAAATAAAACATATTCTTTTAAATATAATTTTAGAATACGAGACAGTCTGAAAGCAAGCAGCATCTTTCATCTTTGGTCATGTGCCAGACAGAACTAGCAATGGAAATCTATTTATGGAAACTAAAGAGGAAAGGTACGTTTAACCGGTCCCAGATTGGTCCGCTGCACATATCCCTGACAGTCAACTAGGCCAACTTGGACGAGGCCGACATTGTGACGGCCGCCGCTTCCCGCCCCAGACCTCACTACAGACATGCTAACCCTATCTTTCCTTCTCTTTTTCATTCTTAGATCATATTTAGATTCTTTAGTCATCTAACTAAAATTTAATCATAAAAATATAATGATTAAGGTTTAATTATAAAAATAATGACTAAATTTTAGTCACTTTATCTAATTTCAATTTTTTAGAAAAATGTAAATACCTCAAATAGATATAAAACAGTTAAACAACTTTTTTAGGACATGCAATATCTTATTTAACTATTTAGTTTCTTTAGTCATTTGACTAAAATTTAATCATAAAAAATATAATAATTAAAGTTTAATCATAAAAATAATAACTAAATTTTAGTCACCTTATTTAATTTCAATGACTAAAACTTTTTTAGAAAAATATAAATACCTCAAATAGATATAAAACAGTTAAACACCTTTTTTAGGACATGCAATTTCTTTTTAACTTTTAGTGACTAAAAGCAACTAAATTTTAATGGGGAAACCAAATGGGCCCTTATTACTTTATATTTCTCATTCAAAGTTGTCACCAAACTAGCATAAACCGGAGCCAAGCCCGTCATCATCCGCAGCTTTCACAATTCCATAATGTAATAACAAGGGTATAACACAACATAATTAAACACCTATAAACGAACAGTTCACATCCTCATCCTTACCTAATAACCTCCCCTGAAACCATCTATCCTTAGCATCACAAGCTACACAGGGTTAACACTCAATAACTAATAAAACGAATATCCATGACCGCACAAGTTACAACAAGACATGGGTTGATATCAGGACTAATCCAGACCAGCAAATGCATAGCTTTTTCTTACACAAGCAACCACGAAATGAACAGCCCAAGCTCGAGGGTTCCTTGCCGATGCTACACCACACGAAGGATTGATGGGTGGGAAACCAGCTTTTGCTACTGACTCGGCTTTGCACGCTTCATGCCACCGTTGCCGAAAGGAGAGACGCTTCCAGGATTAGGACTGTCCTCTCTCAGAGTAGAGTTCAGCATTGCCAATTCCCGCAGCTGCTGCCTCTTGTAGAAATCTTGCGATTCACCCTATAGGTAATAGGAAAACAAGAACTGAGTTCTGATCATAAGGAGCACCTAGAAATTAAATGCCAGTAGTAACTATATGAAATTTCTAATGAAGTAAAAAAGGGAAGGTAAATATGTTAACATTATAATGTTTGAAGAAAAAAACTTACTAGAGCATCATTTGAAGGAAAATTAATTACTATTTCGAAGAACAATAAACAGGTAGCTCACTTTTGTCATTCTAAACTTTGATGCTAGCTTTACAAATTTTTCCGTTATAAGGTTTGATTTTTTTTTCTAATAAAATCAAACATGGACTCATGTAACTTTGCCAAAACATTAATCAAATGACGTACCACCATGCGGGTCCAATAGGAGAAGACCTATGGGAGTAGATTATGGTATAACAAGAATTTTCAAGTGGACAGATTAAAAAAAACTAACCACGGGTTTAAGCAGTTCTTCCATAATTTCTTGTGCCTGTCTCAGTCTTGTATCAATAATATTGGCTGGTAAATCTGCCTCAATCAAGACATGCAGTGGCTCATTTAGATGTTCATAACCAGCTTTTCCTTTAAGCTTCTCTTCCTACAGAAACAAGAACAAAATGGTTAGCTGCTTATTTGTGGGGCAATTATAAAGGAAAAAAATGGAGCAATAGGACTACAGGATCGAGAGAGAAAACATCATAATTCTCTGAAAACTGATCAAATGACCATAAAGTTAAAAACGGATGCAAGACCAGCTTTCTAAAACAAAGAAATGAATCCTTATTTATGACCATAAGACATGGCAAGCAAAAAAATACTAATGACATTCTAAACTATCTCCAGACATATGAGACTAGATTCATTACCCCATATCATGAGAACAAAAGGCAAATATAAATCTGCAGTATTTCAACTTGTATAACCACACGACCCAAAGGTTATGATGTGTACAGTAATAGATGTGCAAGTGAGTGAAAAATTGGGGCCAAGTCACAGACAATAGATAAACCTTATGGAATATGGAGTCCCAGCACATTTATTGGATATTCACAATACCGGTGCATCTAGCAGGACAGGACATCCTCTATGTGCAGAGTCACACACTACGGCAAGTGTTTTGCTATTTCTACAATAATATTAATAATAAGTGTTAGCAGCTCAGCCAACAGCAACGTGTCACCGGGAGTAGCTCAACCGCAGCGGTGTCATCGTCGAGGTACGTGGTGTCATCGTCGAGGTACGTCTTATAACTTGGGGGGGGGGGGGGGGGGGGGGGGGGG